>VYXD01002319.1:321221-331320 GCA_013397195.1 Hylia prasina
CTCCTTCCTCCCGGCCCGCAGCCTGCACCGAGCCCCGGCGGATGGCGGGGGGCGGCGGGGTCGCACCGGCCCTGGTCGCCCCCCAGCCGGCAGCTCGGTGCCTGCCCCCGGGGCTCCCCCCGACGCCCTTCGATGGGGTGTGTGCGTGGGGGGGGGCACAGTGGGGCCGTTTTCACTCCCGCCCGTCGGGTCCCCGGGCTCCCGCCCCGTCGGGGCTGCGCTGCCCCCGCACCGGTCCCCGCCGAGTCCCCCCGCGGCGCATCCCCGGGGTGACAAAGGGGCCTTGTGCCCGCACGTCGGGAGCGTTCGGGGCGGGCGCCGGACGTTGCGGACGGGGATTGCCCGCCCCGGCCGAAGCCCGCCGGGAGAGCGGCGCGGGAGGGTCGCGGGTGAAGTGCGGGGTCACCCGCGTGTCACGCTACATGTGTGTCACACGCATGTAGGGGATGACCATGCACTGACTGTATGCTAAACACTTTGTGCCTCGTCATAGGGGTGCTTTGCTAACAAGGCGGCAATTAGATGTATAATCTTCAGCAGTGTGTCATCTTTATTATTATTATTATTATTTTATTTTTACACCCTCCTTGGGTTTGGTGTTGTTTTTTTCCCCTTAACTCCCTTGAAAGGAAAATACGGCCGAGCCCTCGCAGAGCCACCCACCTCCAGCGCCCCGAAACCCCCCAGGCCCTATACAACGCATTTGGCTTCTACTGACTGAGAAAAAACCCAGTTTGGGGGGAAACCAGCTGGAAATGATACCAGTGGCCCTGCTGGTGTGGGGGGCACCCTGCAGCTGCTCACTGCTGTTGGGTGGTTGGCACAGGGTGGCAGGGGGAAAGGTGAAGGCCGAGGTTTTGGGGGGTTTTGGTGCTTTGCAGGGAGCCGGGACAAGCCGGGCTGGGCGATGGTCCCATCAGCGAAGCGATAATCTCCTGTGTCAGGCACGCCGGGGGATTTTGGGCTCCGGCATCCTCTCTCCCCTCCTATCGCTTTACCCCGCGCGGGTACGTGCGTGTCGTGAGTCAGGGCATTGGCAGTGCCCGGCCACCCTGGGGGGCCCTGCCAGCCGGGCTGCCAGCCTCCCCCCGGCGCCGCCGCGCTCGTGATGCTGAGGGGAGAATTGGGGTTTGCCAGGCTGATGAGCCCCCCGTGCACCCACCGGTGCTGGGGCCTCTGTGGCCTCACAGCGCACACCCCTTGGGTGCTCATTTCCCCCAAGAGTGGGAGGAAGAGGGTCCCCAAAGCGGGCGAGGGGTGAGAGCTCACCAAGGGCACTCAGTGGTGAAGCCAGGAGAGAAATGGGTAGGGGGGCTGGGACCCTGGTGACAGGGCAGGTGATGGTTACTGTGGCAGCGCCCCAGCACTAACCCACCAGAGGGGACCAGCATGATTGTCCCATGGGGAGGAGGCACTGGATTTGGCCCTGTTTGGGTGTTATAGGGTCAGCGTTCCCATGGGAAGAGGCTGTGGATGGCTGTGGGGTGAGCAGCTCCTCCTCACAGCTGGGTGACACAGGGGGACATTGCTATCCCCAGGGACCTCCAGCACCCAGCTACCTCGCCACTGTGGGCATGTGGCTGGCACCACACTGGCTTTTCTGACAGGAATAACCCTTTAAAAGCAGCGGGTCCAGCCAGCTTCTGTAAATGGCACCCAGGTATTTCAAGGAGCCTTGTCCTGCCCGAGGTGACTGCAACATTGGGGTGCAGCTCAGGGTAGGGGGATGTTTCAACTGGTGCATTTTGGACAGCATAACCCTCCAGCAGTCGTCCCACCTCTAAAATCCTTTTCCTGCAAAGCAGAATCCTCCAGCTCCATCAATAAAAGGGACTTGCATCCATTTGCCATGACACGCGGTGGCTGTTTATCACGATATCAGAAACAGCATCTCCCTTTTATCACCATTTAATCCCCATCTTGCCACCACCAAGTGGCTTGGGAGGAAAGTCCCGGTGGCCCTGGCGCTGTGCCGAGGGAAGGAGCCTTTTCCCAGCGGTGCGTGAGCAGGTCATGGCACTGAGGAGGTGGGGGTGGCAGCAGTAATCAGCTATAATTAATGTATTAAAAAGCAAGTAACCGCGCAGCTCCCATCAAACACACAGAGGGCACGAGGCTGGTGGCAGGTGAGCTGGGTGGTGAGACTGGGTGCAGGCACGCAGCAGCCAGAAAGGGCAGAAACGGGCAATTTTGGGCTGTTGGTGGGGGGAAAAATGTGTTTTCCTGCGTTAGTACCTCTTCTTCTGATTGTGGGAGTGGAAAATGGAGGGGAAGAGGGGAGAAGGGGCAGCAAAGCCCTAACCAGGGGTGCTGCTGGGATTTGTGTGACAAGAGCCATCCCGAGGCTCTTCGTGAGGTTGGAATCTCTCCATCCATCACTGAACTGGACGGATGCTTTCCAAAAAACCTCCCATCTCTAGGAGCTTCCCTCTTTCATTAAATCCTTGATGTCTATGGCAAGGGGCTGGCGGGACAGCCGGTGTTTACATCACCTTGAGCGCCGCTGGTGGATGGGATATGAACAACTCCCCTTGATTTTGGGAGCTTCCATCCACGGGGGATTTGCCGAGCGGCCAGGCCATGCCCTGACCCTCTCAGCTGTTTGTCCAAGGTTTTATTTGGGGTGGGGGCCGGGCCGGGAGCCGCGGCGGCCGAGCCCAGGCACCTGCGTGTTGTGGTTGGGGCAAGGCACCTGAAGCGCATGGGCGTTCGCTATTGCCACCGTCACGTGGCGACTTATGAAATGTTTTTTTGGAGGGAGGGAGGGAGGGAGGGAAGGTAATGATGGGGTGAGCCGGCGGGGCCATGCCCCGCACCAGCCTGCAGCGGGCAGGCGGCAGGAGCGGCCCCCGCTGCGCGATAACGCACGTCCGGATCCTGCTGCGGGTCTGGGCATGCTGCTGCAGCTCCCGCTGCTTCAGTTTTTCCCCGCCTGTGAAACGGGAGCGAAGGGGCCCCGGGAAAGCCTCCTCGTGGTGCCGGTGGGAGCAGGGGGTCATGCGGTGCCGGTGCCATTTTGGGCTCCCCGTGCAGCTCGTGGCAGGGTTTCCTGATGAGCACGTGTGGCCGAGCCCTTCGGATGTGACAGGCCGTGAGGCCCCTGGTCTCATTCTTGGGGTTGGCATGGTGGCCTTGTGGTGACAGTGTTCACACAGGGCTCCAGGCTGGTGCAGCTGTACCTGTGGGCGAAAGATTTGGGGAAGGATTTGCTCAACGAGGCACGTCCCATCCTGGCACAACAAATCCCGATGGAACTCATCCTCCTCATCCTGTCCCAAACGCATGTGATGCTCCAATGCCCCCAGCGTCCCCCATTATGCTTCCATGAGACAACAGCAGCACCGAAACCCAGCGTGCCCACCGCTCCCAGCGGGGCACTGGGTGTGTCACAGGCTGTGCCGGGTCCCTGCTCTATAAAGCCGACCCAGAGCTCACCCTGGGGCACACAGCTGCGAGCCAGAGGCACCGAGGTGACTGCGGGGCTGGTCCCGGGAAGCGCTGGCTGGCGGGCGGCAGGCGAGGTGTGAGTAGAGGAGATGGAGGCTGCTCCATCCCCTTCCCCCTTTGCTGCCGGGGGATCGGGACGGACCCGGAGCGTGTGTTGGCAGAGCTCCCCGGGCTGCGGGGGGTGGCCGGGGAGGGGACAGCAGGGCTGCAGCTAATTTTAGGAGGTGGGCAGAGCCTCATGGGAAGCAGCCGGCTGGAGGGAGGTGTCGCACTCGCGCCGCGGTGCCCACGAGCATCCAGAGTGAGCGCCGGGTGACCCTGGCTCTGGAGATGCTGCCTCGGGCTGGCAAGGGGGCCCAGGTTTGTGCTCCGAGGAAGAGCCGTGCCCCCGCGGATGCCCCGGCTGTCCGGGGAAACACGCAGGGGCAAAGCCCCGGATTCCCGGTCCGCGTTATCCCGGAGGCGGGTGAGCCCCGCGCTGCTCCGTGCCTCAGTTTCGCCGTGACCGTCTCGCCAGCGCTCCCCCGGCGGAGTGCGGTGGAGGCAGGAAGGCTGGCCGGGCTCGGGGATCCTCGCCTGTGAGCGCCAAGCCTTATTATTTCCCCACAACTGTCTCCTCCTCGCTCCTCGTAAAATTAGATCCAGCTGTTCACAATAGCCACTAACTTCTCTCCGGAAGATGTTCAAAGTTTACAGACGCGGAGCGGCGCGGGTGCGTGGAGGATGGGCTGCCGTTCCCATGCCAGCTCCTCGCCGCCCGCCCTTCCCCCAGAGGCAGCCGGCTCCTGCCTCCCCCCCGCCGGCTTAGGCAATTCGGGTTTAGGAAGAAGCACACCCGCACGCAGGCATGCGAGCTCCCGACCCGACCGAGCGTCGGGTTTTTATTAGCAGGAAGATCTGGGTGCTTCACAGTCCGGGAGAGAAGGTCTGGTCCAAGACGCTGCTTTTCCCTGCCCGGCTCGGCGGATGAGTTGGGCAGGGTTCTGCTTTTCGTGCTTGCCAGCACCTGTGCCCAGCTACGGTGTGAGTTTGGGCTCCAGCTCTTGCATGGGGTGGCTGCTGTGTCCCCTGGCAGCCTTGCCTGGGTGGCACTGCAGAGCTGTCAGGGTCCAGCTGCGGTGTTTGGACATCACTGTGCTGGGCAGGGGTCTAACACACTGTGCTGGGCTCTCTGGCACTTTTGGGCCATGCTCCTTGCTGGAGCTCCTTCTTTTACCAAAAATACTGCCTTGATGTATTTTTAGCAATTTTCCTCCCCAAGGATTCCAGAGCAATTTTTCAATCTGCGGGAGCTGGAGTCGCTGTGCCCGTCTCCAGCCCGGGGCTCAGGCAGTGGCAGGAGATGCTGGGAGAAGGCGCTGAGCTGCCACGGGCTCCCAGCACACTCCTGGCATGCACAAGGATTTGCTCACTGGGACTGTCTGTGATGGTGGGTGGCAGTAAAATGGTGCTAAATCAAAATATGCCTTTCTGGAAATAAGTCACTGATGGGGTTTGTGCAGGGCAGCCTGTACCTGCTGTCACAGCTCCTGCAGGACCTTAGCTGGGCACTGCTTCGAGCTTCTGAGCTCGGTGCAGGAGGGCAGGGAAACGTGCCCCCCTCACAGGGGTGATATTGGCCAGGTGACAGTGCAGTGTCACATTCTGTGGCAGACCCTGGCAGCCAGGAACATCTCTGTGTCTTGGCTGGGGTGGCAGTGCCTGTTCTCTGCCTCAGGAGCCGATCCCCCCAGTCAGCTCTCACCCCCCCCATCCCACGGGGTTCCTCTGGCTGGGAGCTGTGAGTGTGGCAGTCGGTGCTAACCCTGGGCTCCAGCGGGTGCCACGGCACGGGCAGTGGGTACAGCTGCTGCCTGGGCAGGCTTGGGTTTCACGGGGGCGGAAGCAGCTGGGGGCAGGTGTGAAATTCATTGCAGCCTTCCTCCTCCTCCTCCTCCTCCTTGCCTGGTAGGGTCCCCTGGGAGACATTTTCCCTGGCCCTGCTGCAGTGGCATAAAACGGGGTCAGCAGCACCTGGAGCTCTTCTGTGGAGGCATTTCTCCTCTTAGGAGCAGGGCAGAGGGCTGGTCCCCGTGGTAGGACACTCTCTCACTGCAGGCACAGAACAGCCTGACCCAGGCTTCCCTGGTGCTCCCCTGACACCAGAGACCCTTGGCTTCCCCTTGGCACAAGACGGGAGTCCCCAAGGACTTGGCCACTCTGAGCTCATCTACATGGGATGTTGAGGAGGAGACATCCTGGGATGGATATATTTTGGCAAATTCAGCAATCCCCAGTGGGTGCTGTGTCCCGCACTGGCTGTGCCATGGGCCACCAGCACCGGGGGTGTCACGGGACAGCATGGGGGTGGCCCATCCCCAGCAGGCAACTCCAACCCTGTTGTTTCCATCCAGCTCGTTTCATAACACAGAGAGCAATTAATGCTCTAAAAGCTTTCTATTTATGCGCTGCTGGGTGAAACGCCCCGTCCTGGCTGGGCTGGGCAGGGCAGCGTAATTGGGCCAGGGAGGCACGCCGGGTTACAGTGTCCGTCTGTCCTCTGCCCTCGGGTCCTGAGCCTGAAGACTCGAGCAAAACCGGCTCAGGTCCTCCAGAAGCCGAAACCCAGCCCTGCCACCCTGCCAGGAGTGGAGAAGAGGAGGGGATAGAGGGGTTGGTTTGGATGCCTGTGATTCTGCAGTTAGGAGGGAGCTGTGCCCTGGGTTTGCCTCATCCCTTTCCTTTTCTCTGCCCCAAGTATTTTGGGAGCAAATCGCTCACATTTTCTCTTTGTTCATCCACAGCCCCCTGGGATGAGAGGTCTGAGCATCCCTCGACCTCGCACGGCTGAGTGAGGACCAGCCACATCCCTGCCAGCTGGAGGCTCAGGGCTTTGCTGGGAGCTAGGGGCTCTTTGGCTCTTGGGGTCCAGCTGGAGCCGGGGGCATGGGGAGCCTGGGGCAGCCCTGGCAGCTCTTCAGACCCTGGTGGGATGCTGCCACGTGGCTTCCTGCGGTTTCCTCACTCCGATTGCTTCCTGAGCCGCCCGCCAAGCCGGAAGGGACAGGAAGTGATAGAGGGGAGGAAATTAGTTGGGTTGTCTCACGGGGAGCTGGCCTGGTGCACTGGGGGCTCTGCCACCGTCTGGGTCCCCAGACCGTGCCAGGGCACCCTTCAGAGAGGACATGGCCAGTCAGGACATGCAAACTGCGGTGGGAGAGAGCAGGGTGGCCACCCTTCCCTGCAGGAGCCAGGGAATCCCTCACCGCAGCCTGAGAGCTGTTTGGAAGAGGAGTGCAATGTAAACAAACCTCCCTCCTGCCGCGCCGCGTCCTGCTCCGCCGCTGCCACCCGCCTCGGTGAGCTCTGGCCGTCCCTGGGGCAGCCCTGTGCCAGCCAGGATGGTGTTTCCCTGCGGGAACGGGGCACGGTGTTCCCAAAGGGTCCCCAGGCAAGGTGCCAGGGATGTGGTGCTCCCGTGAAGAGCTGCAGGGTTATCCTTGGCAGAGCCAAGAGCATCCTGCTCTACGCGCTGTAGTGGACACAGAAACATCTTCTCTGGTGTGCTGTGGTCTTGCTGGTGTCCCCCAGGAGCTACCCAGCTTTTGGGTTCCCTTCGGGGGGCTCTGCAGAGCTGGTGGCCGTGTGACTGTGTGGGCAGCATTCCTCCAGGCTGTGTCACCAGGTGGGGAGAGGCAGGAGCAGGGACACAGCCCCCCGCCAGCACTTCCCTGCCTGAAATGAGGGGCGTTAGCCTGCCTACAAATCACTGCCAGTATCAGGGCCCCAGCTGTGCTCACACTGAACCCCAATGTGCCAGGACATGCAGGAGCTGGGGTGCCCTAGAGCCTCAGCTTTGAGGTCTCACAGAGCAGTCCCTGGCAGGGGCTGCATGCTCAGCACCAGAGAGGATGGGGACTCGTGTCCCCCTCAGCTCCAGAGTGTGGGTGCCATCAGTCACGGTGACAGGGAGGGGGTGAGAGCAGCCTCATGTTCCCCACAGGGCTGGCGCAGGCGGCACTGAGCCGGTGCGAGGCTGAGCTGCTCTGTGCTGATCCTGCCCGGGCTTGTCATGAACTTTTATCCTTTTGCCGTGGGGTCTAGGTGCAGGGGGGAGGGAGAAGGGCTGGATTGCCCTGGGCCCCCTGCATGGGGAGGCAGGATGGAGCCAGGATGCAGCTGGACCCCCCTCCCTGTCTTTGCAGGGTTCTTTGCCTCCGCAGTGCCCCCAGCACCTTTGCAGAGTCTTTTTGTCCCAGTGTCCCCTGCCATGGGCTGGGGGAACCCCAGGTAAGAAAGGGTCCTTGGGGCTGCTCTGCCCCACACCTTGTCCCTCTGGGTAGTGCCAGCTGGGGACGTGCTGTGCTGCAATCCCCCTTGTGAGGGGAGTGCTGGTGACCATGCCCTCCAATCCAGGTGGTTTGAGGAGATGCTGTGACAACAGCCACCACCCCTGCCCCAGTTTGGGCGGGACACAAGGGTTTGGGGCAGTGCAAGGGCTGCTGGGACTGTGCCTCATGGTGCAGCAGATGGGATGATGCTTTTGGGGCTGACCATGCTGGGGAAGAGGAATATGCTGTCCCCCAGCTCAGCAGTGTGGGTCAAAGATGAGGACTGGGTGCATGAGGGCATTGTGGGGGTGACAGGCACCTCTGCCCATGTCACAATGCCCATGCTCTCAGCCCCAAGTGCTCTCCCTGTGCCACCCTGCACGTCCCTGACCCGATCCCTATCACAGCTGGTTGTGCTGGATCCAGCAGCACCTTACTCCTGCCTTTTGACACTCACAGGGTGCCCACAGTGCTCCTCTGACTGCAGATGCTGCCTCCAAAGTATTTCCTTCCCTCACCCACCACAAAACATCCATCTCTCAGGCGCCCTTCCCTCTTTGCTTTTAGAGGGTTTAGAGGTTTCCCGTAGCTTTAGCCGGGTCCCCAGCCCCAAGCAGCTCTCCCAACAGGGTGGCTGCCTGCTCAAGCCTCAGGTTTCCATCATGTCCCCCAAACGTGGAGCTCTGGGAGCCATGGGAGCACCATCCTGGTCTCCTGGGCAGCCTTGATCTTGCAGGGAGATAAGGGCTGCCCTGGAGCCATCCTCCTCTGCCTTGGACACCGTGTCCACCGGGGGACTTCACAAGGATGCAGCCCCCTCCATCACCCTCTAGAGCTGTGGGCTGGAGTTGGTGCCCCCCACAAGTTTAGGGTGTGATGGACGTGAGTGAGCTGGAAGTGGGGACACCCTCCTGGCGTGGGTGTCAGTGACCATCCCCGCTCATGGGTGGGGAGCATCCCCTGGGGATGTGGGGCAGTGGTCCTGGGATCCCCAAACCCTGCAGAGATGCCTGTGCCGTGGCAGGGGTGGTCTTCCTGCCCTGGTCCCTGGGGAGCAGCTGCGAGGCAGGAGCTGGTGACATGTTTTCCGGCAGGTCCGGTCCCCTTCCCTGCCCTGAGCCGGTCTGGCCACGGTCTCCGCAGGCCGTCCAGCCGTGCCGGTTCCCTAATTGCTGCTGTTGTTGGTGTTTTGTAAGGGCAGGGTGGAGCGGCACTCGGGCCGTGCCTTGCGTCAGCGCGGTGCATGCACCCTCCCTCCAGGAAATCCAATGTCTTCGCCCGGCCAAAAGCAGGTTCGGTGGAGGAGGAGAAGGAGGAGGAGCTGCTTCCTCGCACCTTAGCCGGGGCCCCAGCATCACCCTCCCTCCTCTCCCAGCTTCCATGAAAAGGCTGGGCTGGGATTTCCCTGCTGGAGGGGGAGTGGGTGGGAGGGGGCTGGGGACCTCCAAGGGAGGGGGACACACGTGTGTCACAGGCAGGGTGTGGGGTCAGCTGTCACCCTGCCTGTGCAGGCAGTGCTTGGCACGGTGACCCAGGGCACTGGGCACGCTGCCTGCACTGCTGCAGCCAGCCCCGAGGTTTTGCTCTCAGCCCTATGGCTTTTCCCTTGGCCCCCAAAACACCCCTGAGCTGGGGAGGGCAGGGGGTCTGGTGAGTCCCTGTAAAGCCACCCTTCAGCACCAGCTCCGGGGGCTTTCCCCTGTTAGGGTGAGCTGATGGCATCCCTGTGGTGCTGTGGGGCCCTGGGCTGCTGCAGTGTCCTGGGCTGGCACTGGGCTGCAGGTCCCTGACCATGGAGCTGTCGTGACACCGGGGGCTCCTGAGCTGCCACAGTGCTGAGGGGTCTGGGGCTGCCACAGGGCTGCTGTGGGGTCTGAGACCATGGAGACCTTTGTGGGCTGCAGGGTCTTGGGCTGCTGCAGGAGCTCAGAAGCCTTAGGTTTCCCCATGTTTGGGGGTCCTGAGCTGCCAGGGGGTCCTGGGCTGCTGTGAAGCAGCCGGGGTTCAGCACCACGGCAGCTGCACCCCAATGCAGGTGCCTCACCAGGACAGAGCCCTGCTGCGCTGGCTGGGCTGCAGGGGGGACTGAGGGTCCCACTGGGCCTGTCCCCATGTGCCACCCTCGCCGTCCCTGTGCGGTGTTCCCCTGCCCTCCCATCCCCAACACCCTGCGAGGTTTGGACCCTGTCCCCCGAGCCCCCAGCAGCAGGCACAGCCGGGGTGCCGCTGGCCCGTCCAGCACCGCTGCCGCCATCCCTCCCTTGGCCGGCTGGCTCGATCCTACAATCCAGTTCTCCTTATTTGGCCACAGTGCTCAGCAAGAGGGGGGGCGGCGGCGGGGG
>VYXD01002319.1:345743-378464 GCA_013397195.1 Hylia prasina
GCCGGCATTAATTAGCGCGGCTCGGGGACGGGATGAGCCGCTCGGTAATCCCGCCGGGGCAGGCAGAGCCCGGCTGCCCGCGCCGGCATCCTGGAGCTCCGGGGTTGCTCTTTTTAGCTTCTAAACCGGAAACTGAACAATCTCACGGGGCCAGGCATGGCAGAAGCGGAGCTGGCGGGGCGCTGGGGCTGTTCCGGAGCTGCTGGCTCCGCCGGGGGTTGGGGTCCCAAAAAGGATCCCTGGGCTTCCCGAGTGGGGGGGGGTGTGACGGTGTCCCGTGGCCGTGCCTCGCAGCTCCGCTTTGAAACCAGGGTGAAAATCCATCCTGGAACACAGCTCACTGACAGGCAGAGGGGTTGACCCCTCTGTACCCTATCGCTGGCCCACCAGTGTCCTCAGCCACTGGATGTAGGGTCACATGGGAGTTTTGGGTACACGGATCCCTGTACAGGGGCAATTTATGGTTTGGGGTGGTCCTTATGTTCAGGAAAGGAGGGGAAAGGCCTGGAGTACCCCGAGTACTCTTCCTTCCTGCCCTTTGCCTTGGCTCAGCCCTTCCGCCCTCCCAGCCTGGCTCCTTGGCCCTGCCCTGCAGCCTGCACCGGCTCCTGGGGGCTGTCACTCCAACCCAGTCCCTGCAGGTGCCCCCTCTGCCCGCTGACCCCCGCCAAGCCCCGACAGGCGATGGAGGGAGAGCCCACCCTGCGCCTCCGTATCTTCGACCTCAACTGCTGGTGAGTCCAGACATTGCCAGGTCGGTGCCAGGTTGTGTGGGTGGAGATGGGGGCACCACACTGGGAGAGGGGGCCCACCTTGGGGTTACCTTCATGGCCCCTTCATTTTGGGGTCACACCACTCTCCCAGGCCCAGATGGTCATGAAATGCTTGGCTGGGTAGTGCGTCCTGTCCCCTCTGTGTTTGTCAGCCTCAGAAAAATCCCCCATTTGCACGCCAAGCAAGGATGAGCTGCCTCAATTCTGCAGGCAGGAGAAGCTGTCCCCAAACAGCCTGCCTGCATATCCCTCTTGTCCCCATGTCCTCGCATGGCTCTTTTCCCTTCCCATCTTTCCCACCTGCATCCTGCTTCTACTGGAGCCCTCTTTCTCTGCCTTGTTTCAATCACAACGAGCCCCAGCAGCCCCCATCACCCTGTCCCCACCAGGATTTGACTGTCACCCCTCTCTGGCAGGGCCATCCGCTACCTGAGCAAGCGGCGGCAGGAGCGCGTCCGGCTCATCGGGGACAGGCTGTGCCAGGAGGGCTTTGACCTGGTGCTGCTCCAGGAGGTGAGGGCACTTTGTGAGCCAAGTGCACCCGTTCCCAGCCTGGGAGATGAGCCTGACTGTTCTCAGCCTATCCCACTGTTCTCCAGGTGTGGAGCGAGCAGGACTACAGTCACCTGAAGGTGAAACTAGCAGGCTGTTACCCCTTCTCCCATTACTTCCGCAGGTGAGAAGGGCAAGGTCAGCCCCCTCAGGGCTGTCTGTGGGGCAGTGCCAGGGCTGTGCCATGTCCTCAGGGTCTACCACTTGAAAAAACTGCTGCAGCTGCTTTAGGTCACCTCTGTTGCTGTGGGACACCCCATGCCTGGGCAGTGGGATGCTCACAGGAGCATACATACACTGGGATCCAGGCATACTGGGAGGCCTCCGGGCTCAGGGCTAGGGGGAGGCAGAGGTTTTGGGAACCACATCTCCTCACTGTGCTTTTTCCCTCCCACAGTGGGGTGATCGGCAGCGGCCTCTGCGTCTTCTCCAGGTTCCCCATCCTGGACACACTCCTCTATCAGTACTCACTGAACGGGTACCCCTACATGGTAAGTGGGGTGGGGGGCCTCTGGCACCTTTGTGTCCATCCCTACAGAGCCTCAGTAGCCCTGACCTGTCTGTCTTCCCTTGGGCAGCTCCAGCACGGGGACTGGTTCTGCGGCAAGTCCGTCGGTCTCGTCGTCATGAAGATCTCAGGGATCATCTTCAATGTCTATGTCACCCATGTGAGCATCCCAGGGAAGAACCCAGCATGGGGAGAACAATGGGGAGGAGGGGAATGAGTGCCCATACCCCTCTTTTACTGTACCCTTGCTTTAACCACTGCTCTCCACCCTCTGCCCTTGACTATGCACTGATTTAATAAAACATTGCTCGGGGAAGGGAGAGGCACCCATAACCTGGTTGTGCATTGGGGTGAGCATCCCAGGCTGTCCCCAGTGGGGGTGATACAAAGACAGAGGTGTTGGCAGGGACTGTGTGGAGGGGCTGGGTGGGTTTGCAGGGTGTCAGCTTGGGAATCACAGCCCCTTTTCTTTCCCTCTCTCTCCAGCTGCACGCCGAGTACTGCCGGGACAAGGACGCCTACCTGCCCCACCGCCTGGTGCAGGCCTGGGAGCTGGCACAGTTCATCCGGTGAGCAGCTGCGGGGTGTCCCCCTGCAGGTCCCCAAGACGTGTGTGGTCACCCCTGCCCCTGGGGCCTGCACTGCAGAGAGCTCCCATTTGCACCAGTCCCAGCCAGGTGTAAGGTGTAGGAGCACTGGCCAGGTCCCAGTCACTCCAGTCTGGTGCCAGGCAGGGCAGGGAAGGACGGGCACTCCTGTCCCCACAGACACACCTCAAAGGCAGCAGACGTGGTGCTGCTGGGAGGGGACCTGAACATGCACCCTGAAGACGTGGGCATCCGGCTGCTGCGCGGCTGGACGGGGCTGCGGGACGCCTTTGCTGAGGCCACGCGCTTTGAGGTGAGCCCAGGGGCTGAGTGGGGTCTCGGGGCACACCAAGAGCCCCTGACCCACCCAGGCTCTTGTCTCAGGGCTGTAAGAACGGCTGCACCCTTGTCCCTGACAACTGCTTCACTGACAAGTCAGAGCTGCTGCCCTTCCCGCTGGGCATCCGCATTGACTACATCCTCTACAAGGTACCAGGGAGCCCACCAGCTGTGAGGGGAGGGGGTGAGGCACTGGTGTGACCCCCTTGTCCCCTCACCCAGGCCATCTCCAGCTTCACGGTGAAGTGTGAAGAGCTGAAGACCACCACGGGGTCAGCCCGAGGCACTGACATCCCCTTCTCAGACCATGAAGCCGTGATGGCAACACTGCACATCCAGAGGCAGGGACAGCCTGCGAGTGCCACCCTTGGCACAGCTGGTACGTCGGGGGGCTGCTGCCAGCCTGTGCTGGGGGAGCTGGTGGATGGACTGGTGGAAATGGATGGAGTTCTCTGGGGATGTTTCCCCTTGTGCTGCTGCTTGTGGAGGGCTGCAGAGCGGTGGGGATGGGGAGAAGGGTACTGGGGTGGTATGGTGGGGTACAGGGGTGCTATGTGGGGGTCCTACCCTGCTGAGGGCCCTGTCCCCACAGACCTGGCACTGGCAGACGTGGTGACAGAGGCACGGACGGAGGTGGGCGTGGGGCTGCGGGCGGCGCGGCGGCAGCGCTACTCCTCAGGCAGGATGGCCGTGCTGGCCCTGCTGCTGCTGCTGCTCCAGGCTGCGGCTGCACTGGGCACACTGGCCGGACTGGGCGCAGAGCAGCCCTTCCCCAAGCTCTCCTTCTGCCTGCTGGCCTTCCTCGCCCTCGGCGTCCTCGTCCTCGCCACCGGTCTCCACCTGTTTCACACCATGGAGGTGAAGATGCTGCACGGCACCGAGGACCAGATGTGGATGGCACTGCGGGCCCTGCAGGAGCGTCCCAGCGAAGGCTGAGCTGAGGTCGTGGGTGCTCCACAATGTCCCCTTGGCCCCACTATGTCCTCTTTTTCATCCTTGTTTTTAGCTGACTTCAGGTTTTAGACGAGCAGCACTGCAGCCAATGCAGTAGTGCGGGTTTGACAGCTGCCTCTGAGTGATATTAAGATTTTTGGGGTAGGTTTATTGCATTGACCCCTGTGAGAACCACGCTGGAGGCAGGTTTTTATTGGTGTCTTTTTAAATACACCCTTTTTGTACATGGAGGGACCCACTGGCCTGGCTGGAAGGCTTGAGATACTGAGGCTCCCCTTGCCTGGGGTGGCCTCAAAGTTTACACTGGTGGCTCTTCTGGCAACCAGTCCCGACTGATGGAAAATAAAGGCGGTATTTTAACCTTTGGCACCGGGTCAGGGGGGCTTTATTTGAAGGGAAGGGGTTTGCAGCAGGATTGTAGGGCTGGTACAAACACAGGGAGGGCTGGAGAAGGTGCTGAAGGGAACGGCAGGATGAGGGCTGAGCACAGGGTGGTGTTGCTAAGAGAGGAACCTAGACCTGGGACCCCCATCCCAACACATCTGGGGCTGCCATGAGCACCATTTGGCCACAGAGGCCACCTTCCAACAGCCAGGGACTCCAGGGGTGTCTGAGGTCTGTGCAAAGGCCAGCGTGGCATTGCCAAGCAGAAGAAATCCCAAAGGGGTAAGGAGGGCACAGCTGCTGGTGTCCCTTGTCCTTGGTGTTAGAGTCCTGGCCCTGAGCACAATTCCCTTAGGAACTACTGGACAAAAAGGCCTTTTCTGGCCCAAGGGGCTCATGGTAGGGTTCTGACCCTGGTTTCCTGCAGCAGCTGGGGACAGCGTGGACGTGGCTCCAAAAGCAGTGGTGCAGAGCAGCTGGATCAGCCCAGTCTGTCTGTCACTGTCTCCAATCTGAGCAGCCAGATGTCCCTTGGGATGGACAGTCCAGGCTGGGATGGATGCCCTCAGCTGGGAAGGATGCCCCAGGGTGGCTTTGAGGAACCATTCCTGAAGGTGCCCCTGCACATATGGCATCTGCCCTGTGGCCAGTCACCTCCTTGCTGCTGGGAGCCACCACAGCCCCCTTTGGCAGTCCCCTGCGAGTCCTATTTTCCAGCAAGCACAAGGCAAAGGCAATGCAGCCTCACAGCACCCCAAGGCTGAGTGCTTCTCCGTGTCTCCTCATGTGGGCATCCACCAGCAGCTCTGGCCCCTCCGTGACAGACTTTGGCAAGCAGGGAGCTGGATTTGCTGTGGCAGCTGCTGGTGCCTGCGGGCAGCTCCAGAGGTAGCTCAGAGTGATGCTCAGCCCAGGACTCACACACACTCACTCTGCCTGTGCCCCAGGGAGGATCCAGGGGCTGTGTGGATCAAGCCCGCAGCTCACTGAGCCGCTTCTCCTCCTGCAATTGGATGAGGACGTTCCTCTTATTCACCACCTCCACCAGCTGCTTCAGGATCTCCTGCTCAGCCTTCTCATCATCAGGTGTCTTCAGGGTATCTGTGGGTGCAGGGGGACAGAGTAGAGCTGGGAAGGCCACAAGCCCTGACCTGCTCCCTGCATATGCAAGGGGATCCTCTCCCTGGCGCGTGCTGGCACTCACCCTCCTTGTTCATGTAACTCCGGAGCTTCTCGTCAAGCTGACACTGCTGCTCCTCCAGCTTCAGCTCCTGTACCCTGTGCAGGGAAAGGGTGTGCTGGGTGCTGGGTTCACAGGGGACTGGGGTGAGCTGAGCCCCCCACACCGACCAGGGAGATCCCCCAAGCCTTACGCGATCATGAGGTCCGACTCCTCGGTCATCAGATTGTTCTTCTTCTGGACCAAGTAGAGCAGCTGGTTTGTCCACTGTGTCTGCTGGTCAGCTGGGCTCTCTGCAGGACAGGGGAATGGTGAGCAGGGTGCAGACCCCCACTGCAGGGTCACGGTGCTCCATCCACCCTGGCCTTACCATTCTCATCCCGGAGTAACTTCTCCAGCTTGATGCCCTGCTGCTCCAGTTCCCGGAATGTCACCTCGATCTCCTCCAGCCGTCTCTGGATGGCCTGTAAGAGAAGGGCAGCACTCACCTGCAGGCCAGCATCTGCCAGCATGTGGCCACCAGCAGCAGGACAGAGGGGACAGGGTACAGTGCCATGCTGGCTCTCCCCTGTGGGGTTACCTGGGCTCTGCAGAACCTCTTCATCTGGGACTCCCTGGCCCGGCGGGCCAATGTGCGCTTCCAGGTGGGGTATTTCTCCTCCTCCCTGGGGTCTGGGTACTGTGGAAGGACAGTGGCACAGGCAGGGGGTCAGTCCCTGCACCAGGCACCTCCTGCCTTGGCAGCCACAGCTGGGCCACACCCGATGCTGCTGTGAGAGGAGCAAGAGCCCCAGCTACCACCTGTGCTGGTGGTGCCACCATCAATTGGGGAAAATCCTCACCAACTCTTTCATGATGCCAAGGCCTGTGCCTTCCTCCTCTTCCTCCTCCTCCTCCTCTTCCTCCTCTTCCTCCTCCTCCTCCTCCTTCTCTTCCTCCTCGCTGTCACTCTCCTCCGAATCTGCCCAAGAAAAGAGCTGTTTCAGGCTGGTTCCTCATGAGCAAGAGGTGGGATACAACAGGGTACTAGAGGCACTGAGAGCTCTGCTCATCTGGAGACTCCAGTTTGTACCACCTACCTTTCTCCATGTCAATTTTCTCCTCCTCCTCCTCCTTCCAGGCGCCTTGTCCTTGCCACAGGGCAGGGAGGGCCTCAGGTGCTGCTCTGAGCCGCAGACGATCTGGCTTCATTGGAGGCTTGGGCTCTGCCTCACTGGTGAGGTTCAGCGTGGACAGATTGAGCCTCTCCAGTGGTGTAAGGACGATCTTCCTCCTGCCCTGACTCTCCTCACCCTCCTCTGCTGTCCCTTGGGGCTCCACTCGGGGAACCTCCTTTTCCCTCACATCCCCCCCAGGCTGTGCCAGCAGCTCCTGCTCCTCCATGTCACCAGCATCTGCAGTGTCCTCAACTTCCCCAGGCTCTTCCCCTGCTGGTGGGGCTGCTGGAGTGGGCTGAAGTGGACTGGGTGCCCTCTCCATGGGGGACACACGTGGGCTTCCAGCATCTGAGGGTGGGTGGGCAGCAGCATCAGCATCCTACAGCAGAGCCAGAGCAGAGGTGATGCAGCACAGGGCCACACCCAACCATTCCCCCCCCGCCAACATTTTGCCTTTCCTCCATCACCTACAGGGATTTAGGGTGATTTACCCCATCAAGCAGTGCTGAAGCTTCGTCCCGGGGCGGGTCCATGCTGGGGGGATTGGGGTAGTGCAGCGAGCAGTAAAAATTACCTGAGGGGAGGGGAGAGCGGGGAGGCGAACTCATGTGACAACCTGCAAGGCGGAGGAGTCGTGCCCCAAGCATTCCCTGTCCCCAAAAGCCTCCTCACCGTCCTCCTCATCGAAGGCGTAGTCGCCCAGGCGCAGGGTGGCCCCGCAGCGCCGGCACTGGAAGCAGCCGCGGTGGAAGAAGCGTCCCTCGGCGCTGGCTCGCTCCAGGATGTAGACGCGGCGGCCGCAGAAGTAGCAGGCGTCACTGTTCTCCCCCGTCCTCTCCCTCGGTGGCTGCGGGGGGAGAGGACAGGCTGGGGTGGCGCCGGGGGCCTGGCGCCCACCCTGCCCCGTGGCTGTGCCCGCAGCCATGGGGGCACGGGGCAGGGCTTTGCCCCTCTCGCAGCGCCGGGCGCTGGGGATGGGTGAGGGAGCGGCAAGTCTTGGCTGCGGAAAACCAGTTGGGTCAGGAAACAGGCAGGGAGGAGCTGGGAACCTGTGGGCGTTCGCTTGTGCAGCCCCGGTCCCAGCGCTTGGCTTGGCCCTGCCAGCTGCTGGTGCCCTCCCTGGTGCCCACCTGCCCCGAGCTGGATCCTCCATGCCAAGGTGACACAAGGACCAACCTGCCCTGGGTCCATCACGATGGTTGGCGGCGGCTCGTGGGCACTGTCCGGAGCGTCTCCATCCAGCCCCGTGTCCAGCTACGAGTGACCCAAGGGGAGGGTCAGCCCCCCACTCTCCCCCCAGGACAGCTGCACCCCAGCAGAGCCCCCCTTGGGGCAGACCCACCTCGGCCTCCCTGCGGCTCCTCTTGGCCTCTTTGTCCTTCTGGGCACTGTCCTGCAAATTCAAAGGGGGTGGTTAGGGTGGGGCGTGGGACAGGGTTTTGGTGTCATGAGGGTCTGGGTGGGGGTCCCTCACCTGGGCACGTTTGTGTGCCAGGGTCCGGCTCTTCTGCAGCTTGCTGAGGAAGAGGATGGCCCCTCGTGTGCCACGGGGAGACAGTACTGACCTCTCTCTGGCCTCCACCTCTGCACAGAACATGGCCATTTTGGTGGGACCCACTCAACAAACAGGAGAGCACCCAGCCAGCCCCAGTGTGCCTCAGGACGGGACAAATCCCCCCAAAATCTCATACCTGGAGAAGTCCTGAAAACTTCATAGAAGTGGCTGAGGTAGGTGATGAGGTCCAGGCGGTCAGGCCCTGTCATGGTGGCCATCTCAGCACTGGACAGGACAGGCTGGATGCCCAGCTCCTGCTCCGCTATGTCCAGCAGCATCTGGTGGGTCCGAATGGCATCCTGGGGGTCCACAGAGTCAAAGTCCCTGTGGGGAGACAGGGCTGCCATCAGGGTGGGCTCTGCAGGGAGGAGGGCTCCAGGGGCTCCCAGGCACTTACACCAGGTCCGGGCGGAAGCGGTGGATGAGGGCACAGAGGGCCAAGCCACTGCTCCAGGAGGTGCTGAAGTTGGTCACAGCCACGCCAGGGTATCCAGCCGTGCTGGCCTGGCACCAGCTCAGCAGCTCTTCACAGACAGCTCCAGGGGCTGCTGGGGAGGCAGAGACAGGGGACACCCCCCCAGTCCACCTCCTGTCTCAGCATTGGTGCTTTAACAGAGAAGGGATCCCATGGGAACAACCTGAGACACCCCCTGTCCCTCCACAACCATCCCCGCAATCTCAATAAATATGTTGATAAGGCATCTGTCAATATCTCATGGCAGATATCATGTCAATATCTCAGTGCAGGCTGGCGGGGCACAGCCTCCACCCCAGAAGGCAGCAGGGGGGCTGTGGGCCACAAGCAGAAACCATTGGTGTCACCAGGACAGCCTGCTGGACACAGGCCAGGGATCAAGAAAAAAGGATGGGGAGGAAAATCAGGGCAGTAGCCACTTGGGCATGGGCTGCTGGAAGGAATGGTTGCTCCTACCCATGCTGAGCCGGTTGTCACTCTTCCTCTTGTGGTCCACCTCCACCATGCCCACGAGGTAGAGGTCCCTGACCTGCCAAAGGACATGCCAGTGGTGGGTCACCACCTGTACAGAGCCAATGACACCACACAGGGAGCTGGGCCTGGCAAGGGGAACACCTGGACACCCCCCCGACAACCCTCCAGAACCCTCCGCCATCCACGATGGGCAAAGCATTCAGCGTCCTGGGGACTAATAGCTTCAGTCTCACACCCTCTGGAGACAGGGGACTGGGTAAATTAGTGTCACCCTGACAGCCAGGGAGGCTGGGCCAGCCGGCTGTCCCACAGCAGGACCTGCTCAGGTACCTGGCTGGCTTTGATGGCCTGCAGGTTGATGTTGGGGTAGCGCGTGGCCGGGTCGATGCTGTACTGACTGATGTTCTTGTTGGTGTTGTCTGGGGACGTCTGCGAAAGGTGCTGGTAGATGCTCTCCCTGGGTGTGAGGGACAGGGCTGGCGTCACTGCCACCATCCTCACGTGCTCCAGACCCAGCCCAGAGGGATGGGGACGCTCACTTCTCGGCCAGCACCTCCAACGGGGGGGTCCCAGCCGCCCACCGCCGCACCATCCACGCTGCGTCGAAGGCGGCGAGGAAGCCCCTGGCCACCCCAGTGCCCAGCGGCCAGAAGGGCTGCGAAGGGAAAGGCAGAGCTGGAACTGGAGTTGCATGGCTGGTCGGGGCAGCTGGGAGGAGGCTGGGAGCTGCCAGGCTTGGCCGGGGATGAAAGAGGGAGCGGCGGCAGGACGCGCACGGAAAGGATGGGTGGCCGTCTCTTCCCCAGCCAGCACAGCTGAGTGTGGGGAGGGGCTGGGCTGCTCCTCCATCCTGAAC
Source organism: Hylia prasina (assembly GCA_013397195.1). Lineage (NCBI taxonomy): Eukaryota > Metazoa > Chordata > Aves > Passeriformes > Sylviidae > Hylia > Hylia prasina. Next base: position 355,538 of record VYXD01002319.1, read on the forward strand.
CAACCCCAGATCTCCCGTGGGGCAGGAGAAGGGGATAACCTCCCCAAAACATGCCCCTACTGAGAGCCTGCCCAAGGATGGGGCACACCGGGCAACTAGGATGAGAAGCACTTAGGGAGGGGCAGTATACTGCAACCAATGCATCTTGCAGGAAGAGGGAAATGGGGGCACGAGGTGGTGCTGCAGGGGAAACTCTCACCTCCACCAAGCAGTCGCCCACCAGCCCCAGGAGCAGACGGCTCCCGTTGTGCTCCCGCACCAGCGCCGCGTTCTCCGAGCGCGTCATGCAGGTGAAGTCGAACATGTCAACATCCGGCAGCTCCCGATGGTTGAGGGCAAACTCCAGCTCGGGCAGGCAGTAGTTGGTGGAGAAGTTGGCAGCTTCTTTGGCATAGCTGAGGAGGGCGTCCCTGTTCACGTTCTCTGGGGACAGGAGGCTCTCAATGTCCGCTTTGTCCTGCGGGGATGGGGTGAGGCTGACCGGGATGTGGGAGGTGATGTTTGTCCCTCAGCCTGGGAGCAGCCAGCTCTAGGGTGCAGCTGCGCCACTGCACTCTCAGTACCCTGGGAGGATTTTTCCTGTGGCACAGGCAACAGCTGCTGCAGCCCCTACCACCGCAGGGGTGTGCAGTCAAATCAGCATCCACAATTTGCATCCCACTTCCAAGGCTTTCAGCTCTGAGATCCCAGGGCCAGACCCTGCCCTTCTCACCTGGAGGATGACCCCCTTCTTGAGCAGGCTCTGCTTCTTGGCCGTCATGACGAAGTAGTGAGTGTCATCCTTGTAGTACACGATGTTTTCCAGGTCAATGCCTGGTGACAGGGAAGGGGCTGAGCCAGGGCCACAGGGTGTCCCAGCACTGGGCTCAGACACCAAATGTCCCCCACAGTGGGGACGTGCCCCCATTACTGGGGACATCCTGGGGCTGAGCCTCCAGCTCCCTCAGGAGGGGGCACAAGCCCCCAACACCCCACACGGGGGGGTTGGGACCACGGGACCACTGACCCGTTTTGTTGTAGAGGTTCTGGAAGAACTTCTGGTTGTAGATTCGGGCCACGCCGCTGATCTCAGCCACCTCCACCTCAGCCCGGCTGTGGCGGTTGATGAAGTTGGTGGTGATGCCGATGGCCAATTTCCCACGCGTCTCCTTCCGCTTGAACCCTGCAGGAGGGGAGAGCTGTGAGCCCCCACCCAGCCCCCCACATCAGCCCTGGGGCTGCAGGGACACCCGTCATCACCTTCAGGGACAAATTTGCCACCGCCAGCAGAGATGAGGACGTCGAACTCGTACTGGGTGAGGGGAGAGGAACTGGGCTGCAGCACAGCCTGCCAGCCACCTGCAGGGAGAGGGGTGGTCATGAATGTGCTGGTCCCCAGGGAGCAGGGAAGGGCTGCATCCCAATCCCTGCAAAAAGGCATGCCCCGGGCTAGCAGAGGGATTGGGGGGCTCAGAGTGGTCCTTGTCGTGGGGACACCACCCGCCCTGCAGAGATACCGTACCTGCCTTGCCTGTGGGGGGAACGAGGCCCTCAAACCGCACATTGATGTGCACCTCCACCCCCAGGAGCAAAGCCACCTTCAGCAGGATCAGCTGGAGCTGCCGGATACCTGGGAGGGGAGAGAGGCACTCAGGGCTGCACCCCTGAGCCCCTGAACTCCCCACAGTCGGGGACCCCAGAGCCCGGCCCCCCTACACTCACTGATGTGGTCCAGCGTGCCGGTGCAGAAGCGCCCGTAGAACTTCTTGGCGCCCAGCGCCCGCAGGTCGTGGATGGTGAAGGGCCAGAGGTGCAGGACGTTGTTGCGGGAGAAAGAGTCACGTTTCTCCAGCAGCACCACGCGGGCCCCCAGCAGCGCCAGCTCGATGGCCGCCCGCAGCCCGCAGGGGCCAGCGCCCACCACCAGGCACTGCCACGGCACGGGCACAGAAGTGGGTGGGCAGCCCCACAACAGGGTTTGGGTGAAGCCCCCAGCACCCCCAAAAGCAGCAGCTCCCCGCCTGCTGGGTCAGGATCTGGCCCTCCTCAGTGTTCCCCTTTTCTGCCTGATTCTCCCCCGCAAACTGGGGTGCCCCCCAGCCCCTGAGCCTTGCCTTCACACAGGGAAATGGCAGCAATTAAAGCACTGGATGAGATAAGGTGCAGGTCTGCTGACACGGGTTTGGTCTCCTGGCAGCTTCTGCACAGGGCTGGGACAACGGGGCACAGCAGTCAGGACAAAAGCCATCATCTGTGGGACAGGGAACAGATGTCCCCGAGGGGACATCATACTTGGGATGCTCCTGTCTCCCAGAAAGGACTTGACAGTTCCTTCAGCCCTGCCATGGGATATCCCCAGTGAGAGGCAGCTGGGAGGAGGAAGGACGCTGCTGGCTGGGCAGCACTGAGGTGGCATCATGCCATGGGGAGCTGAGCAGTGCTAATTAACATCCTGTCCCATTAAACTCCATCAACCTCTCGCCTGGCACATCCTGCATCCTCCTGGGATGAGAGCCAGGGCGTCCCAAGGGATGTTCTCACCCTGGACACAAGGACACAGGGCAGGGAGGGACCCCAAGCCCTCACCCCACATCCCGGGTACCTTGGTGCCAGCACAGGCCGTGCCCTGGTCGTAGTCCTTGTGCCCAGCTTTCTTATCCAGCTTGCTCCACAGGGCCTTGGCATTCCAGTAGTTGAGGGCAGCCTTGAGGCCGTGGTAGAGCTGTAGCCCACTGTCCTGCAGCCCCAGCTGCTGGCACAGCTCCACGAAGCAGCCCAGCACCTCCCGGCACTCCCCGGCACGCAGGAACCTCTCAAAGATGGCATGGGCCGGGTTGCCCGGCTCCTCGGCCGGCACACTCATCCCGTGTCACCCAGAAGCCTGGCAGAGGGACAGCAGAGGTCAGCAGGGAGGGGACCCTCCGGCATCCCCACCCCAAACGCATCCCGTTCCAGACCTGCTGTCCCAGTGCCAGGTTTCCCAGCCGCAGGTGCTGTTGGGTGGTGATGGCACTGTCAAAGCTGGCACACTGTGGCAGCAGCTGATGGAACCGTCCCCGGATGCTGCACCCAGCGAGCCACGGTGTCACCCTGCCACGGTGGCGTCAGGGGAGGGGAGGGGGAGGGCTGTGGCAGCAGTAAGTGGCTTCCCCCATGCAGCGGGTACCTGCAACAGCCAAGAGCAGATCCGGTTGTTTTGGAGCAAAGATACCGCTTCCTTCCTCTGCAGATTGGCCTCATTAGGGGGGGATGGGAGGCAGTTCCTGGCTCTAGGAATCAGCCACAGTTGCTGCAAAACTCAGCAAGAGCAGCCCTGAGGGAGCAGGGCTGGATCCACCCCGCCAGCCTTGCTTCTGCAGCTGGAGTGGGGCGACCTTTTCCCCCACCTCCCTTTCTGCCACTCCTGGAACGGGTGGAAGCAGATTAGCACAGAGGAAGCACCCGTGAGGAAATCAAATAAAAGTCAAATTACCCTACAAACAGCCCCATCATGCCAGGGAAGCCGTGGGAGGAGGAGTGCAGCGCATTTCCCCATGGCATCCCAAAAAAACCCTCTGCCCCTGGCATCTCCCAGGGGACCAGCTCTCCTTGCATCTGTCTCCCGCTCCCAGCACTGCCCCGAGCATCAGCCTGTGCCCTCCGTCTTGCCAGCCGGAGCACCAAGAGCTACGTTTTGCCGGGGCTGGGAAAGGCTCGGGAAGACGGAGAGCTCCCACCTTTGAACCGGCGCTCTTTGCCCTCTCGCTCCTGAGTGTTGTCGTGGGCACGTGGCAGCGCCCGGAAGGTGGCGGCCACCCCTGCAGTGGGACAAGGATGCCAGGAATAAATTAGGCTGGCCTCAGCAGGAGGGGGATGGGGGTGTGCGGAGAAAGGAGTTACTTTTGGCTGGAAAGACCGAATTCTATCTGGATTTCAAGTTCGGTGTCACTCAGGGCTTTCCCGACACCAGAACGTGCCTTGCAAAGCAGTTCCGCGGGTCACCTTCCCTCCAATCACTTCTGCAGGTCACCTTCCCTTCCAGCATCACACTCAGGAAGTCCGGGCATTTTAACCACTTCCTTCCTGGGCAGACACAGGGTAGGGCACCCGGCGGGGCACAGCAGGGGCTGGCACCCACCGGAGTGGGACAGAGGACACGGCCTGTGCATTCATGACAGATCTGAGGACAGATTCCTGCTCTTCTCCTGAGCGCTGCTAGTGGGACAGGATGAGCCTGGGGAAGCTGAGGCAGCGCTGTGAACCTCTCCAGAGAATTCATCCACTCGTCCTTCTCCCACAGAGGCTGCCCAGGCAGGCCAGGCAGCAGTGCCCCGTGCAGAGGGGTTGTCCTCCAGGAGCTCAATTCACTGCACTGGCACCTGCCAAGCACCGCACAGCAGCCCCAGGAGATGGGACAAAGGCAGCTGCTCAGGCTGGGAGCATCTAGTCCAGGCTCAGCAGCTCCTGGCTCTGAAAAAAGCCCATCTCTCAGCCTTGATTCCCACTGGATGTGATGCCAGGAGGAGCGTGCTGCCCTGGAAAGCTTTCCAGCCCCTACGCTTTGGCAGGGAGGCGCAGAGGAGGCAGAACAACAGGCCTTGTGTTACACAGTTTCCTACAGAAAGGATTATCCTGCCAGCACTCTGGCACACTCAAACCCCCTTGACTACTGCAAGCAAGGTCAGAAATTGCTAGGAAAACTCAGTTCCTGCAGGCTTGATACAAACCCGCAGCTTTCCGCCCACAAAGGCCGGGGGTAGTGGAGAAGGGCACAGCGTGAGCCGGGCTGCCTCTGACTGTGCTCCTTCCATCAAAGCCTTTTGCCTTTCTTCCCTTAACACTGTTCCTGCAAGGAGGGAGGAGGGGGGGTTGCAGCCAGCCCTGACTCATCTCATGTCGGCTTTGGTTGGCTGCAGAAATGTCTGTGGGGACATCACCCGGGTCTGACACGCGGGGAGCACCCCTGGAGCAGGGACACCCCATCCTTGCGGGTCAGGGTCTCCCTCTTGCCCTTGCAGGAGAAGCAGCCCCTTGGGAGAAGGTGGGGGAAGCTGCCTGGGGGCTCACGTGTCTTCCAGGCACATGGAAATAGGATGGGAAAGGAGCTCCGGAGCTCATGGAAGCTGGGAGGATTTTGAGCGGATCGCCTCGGCGCTGCTGCGCTGGCTCCCAGCACGGATGGGCTGTTCCAGGTCTGGGATCCAGCCTGGACACCCCAGGCCAGGCTGCTGAGCTGGGCTGGACCCCAGGAGACTTCCAGTGAAAGGCCAGTGGGCAGGATGGAGGGTTTCTTGTGACCACCCAAAGCTACAAGCTTGGCCAAAGCCCTTGCTTTCAACCACCAGCTGAGCTGGGAGGGTGTCAGGAAGGGGTGAAGGCACTGGAGGCTCTTACAAACATTATTGTGCTCAGGAGAAACATCCCAGGTGTGGGACTGGGCAGGGAGACCACCCTGGCAAATGCAGTGGAAAGTGGCCTCGATTTGGGTGGGAGGGAATCCCCAGAGGGAAGGGAAAATCCCTGTCAGCCCCTCTGGTTTGAGGCAGGGAGGTGGGTGCATGAGCACATCCCAGCTTTGCAAGGCCCCAGCATGGGGCTGTGGGGAGAAGGGCTGAGGAGAGGGGACAAACCTGCCTTGCCCTTTGTGGGGATCCCCCTGCCACAGCCTGGCCACGTCCCAGGGAGCCCCGGGCACAGGCAGCACTTGGGGAGGAGCAAACGTGCCCCCCTATTTTTGGCTCAGCCTGTCCCCCCTGCCCAACACCAGCCCACGGAGGGACCTGGCTCTTGCAACTGAATTTTGGTAAGAAGAGGAAGTCTGGTCAGGCTTCACACCCCACATCATTTTTCTCTTCCTGCTTCTCCTTTACCCCAAAGCACATCTGCGACAAAGAGATCTCGGTGATGATGCACAGCATCCCTCACAGACCTCAGCAAAGCTCTTCCCACCCCGTCCTACTCATCACTGGGAGCACTGGTGGTTTTGGGAATGGACGAGGAGCAGGGACTGCTGTCTTTTCCCTTTGTCCCGAGGGCATCAGAGGTCAGGGGCTGGAGGGGAAAAGCAGCGAGGATGGAGCAGGGGAGGCGCCGCTGCCCCGGGAGAGGCTCTGGGGAAGGGTCAGCCGGAGAAAAAGCGCTACCCTGCCACGGAGCGTCCCAGGGACACGCAGGGCACGGGTTCAGGGGGGCTGAGCCCTCCCCAGCCCCGCAGAATCGCCGCTCGCTTTTGCCACCCCCCGTCCCCGCCCTGCGCAGCGATGCTCTCCGCGGGGCGGGCGGACGGGACCGGCGGTCGGGATGTTGGCACCGAGCGCGGGGACACGGGGCCGGGGGGCAGCAGAGCCCTGACCCCCCCACGCCCAGGGATGCTCTGCCCATCCTCACCCTCCACTCACCTCCACAGCCCCTCGGAGGGGGAAACTGAGGCACGGACCGGGGCGTGGGGAGGGACCGGAGCTGGGCGCAGCCGGGCGGCAGCGAGCAGGAAACGAGCTCCGGCTCCGCAAGCAGCACTGCCGGCCGGCCCGGCCCTCCTCTCCTTTGCCCTCCCCTCCTCGGCCTTCCCCTCCCCTCGCCTGCCCGACCCTCCCCCGCGGCCGGGGGGACCCAGGCCGGGCGGTGCCGGGAGAGGCGCGGCCCCCGGGCCACCCCTCTTTGTGCCGCTGCAGATGTCACGCCGGGAGGAGGTTCGGAACAGCGGGACGAGTGGCACAGCGCAACCCCAGCTGGTTTTCTTTTTTTTTTTTTTTTTTTTTTTTTTTTTTTGGGTGGGAGGNGGCTGAGAAACCAGACTTTTCGCCAAGCAAACAAAAAGATTCGGGTGATGAAGCCAGAGCGCTTCACCCCCTTCCCGCGCCGCTGTGCTGCTCCCCTAGCAGCCAGAAAGCGGCCAGGGGCGTGCTGGGGACTCCGGAGGATCCAGCGCGGGGGGGACCCACCCAGCGCCAGCTCGGGACCCCCACCACCGCAGCTCGCGTGGGATTATGTTTCCATTTCGCCCCGGAGAAATGGTCCCAGTGGGGTGAAGGTACCTTGGGGCGGGCGGGGGAGCCCCCGGGGTCACCGAGGATCGCTGCCGGCCGGGTGCTTTTTGGGGTCTCTGGTGGCGACGTCCTCGGGCGCTGCCGGACATTTGCCGTGTGCTGGGACGGGTGTCACGGCAAGGGGCTCGCGTGCTGTGACGCACGGGGACAACTTTGCCACGGGACTGTGGACGGTGACTCAGGGACACGGGGCGAGCCGGCAAAGGCGCGTTGGTCACCGGCCACCCTGAGTCACCCGTGGCACTGCCGGCGGCTACAGCAAGCAGGGTGACCAGCCCAGCACCTCCATCCCTCCCCTCTGCAGCCCCTCCGGCCCCTTCCTGGGGTTGCGTGGCAGCTCGGCCGGGCTGTTGTGGTCCCTGCAGTGAAACCCACCCGTGTTTCGGGGCCGCGAGAGGCTGGGCGGACACGGAAACGGGGCGTCTGTGTCAAACCGAGCGCTTTGCCCGGGCGGTCGGAAAGAGCTCCCTCTGTTTGTGAGCGCTTTGTGGTGCCGTGGGAAAAGGGCTGATCACGGACTTGCGCCTTCCACTGTCCCCCGGGCAGCAGCAAAGGAGAATTAGATGTGAATTACAGCAGGGACTGAGGGCGTGTGGTGGCACTGAGGGACGCGGTTGTAAGGCAAACTCACGGCTGTGGGCAGCCCGAGTTGTCCCCAGCGCAGGGGATGTGTGGGAGCACACCTGCACCGCTTGATGTACTGAGAACAGGCAACTCAGGGCATCAGTGAGAGCTTCTGCAGCTCCCTGACCCCTTCAGGATTACCTGGAGGTGCCAGCCATCTCTTAGATCCTACCACAGATCCTACCTTAGATTCTACCCCCTGCTCCGTCATTACAATTCCCCCATTTTTCCTCCCATTTTATTATTCTAGGGTTTTGGTGTTTTAGGACATGGGGAAGGAGCAGAGACATCTCTCAGCTCCCCCTCCCAGGTCCAGCTAGGCCTTGGATGATGCTGCAGACTGCAGCCGCTGCAGCTCCAGGACACGGAGGAGGAGGAGGAAGGCGATGCTCAGGAGAAGCAGCCAGAAGAAAAGCCAGTAGTGCTGTGGGAAGAAGAGCCATGGACGCCACAGCTCCGCTGCAGACCCCTTGGACCTGGGGAGAAGGTGACCAGGGACACTTGTCATCCATGGGAGAGGGCAAATCCCACCTCCCATCTGGGGACAAGGAGGACGTTTAACTCAGCCCCAAACCTCACTGGCCCTTTTACAAACCCACATGCCCTGAGGAGGGCAAGGACAACCCACAAGGCATGGGCAAAACTGAGGCACAGCAGGGTTGAGCTGAGGAAGCCAAGCAACATCCCAGCCTTCCACCACTAAACCCCCCAGCCCCCTGCCCAAGTGGGGCCACCTGGGGACCACAGAGAGGCCAGCAGCCACGAGGGGATGCTGGGCACACAGGGGGTGCTGCTCACGTCAGCCCAAGCTGCTCTGGCTCCTCATCCCCTGTGCTTGAGCCTCTGCCATCAGCCTCTGCCACCAGCTTCCCGGTCACGGCGCTGTCCTGGCCCTGTGGCTCCAGTTCGCTCCTGGGGAGGGAGAGGACGGGGTTGGTGCTGTCCCACGTGGCCAGTGGCAGCTGGTGCCACGGCTGCCCGGCCACCCAGCGCAGTTACCTGTGGACGCTGGGCCAGCGTGGGGCCCCCTCTGGCTCCAGGTCACCTGCTGGGGCTGCTCGGCTGTCAGGGCTGGCACCTGGCTGGGCACCGGAGGTGGGAGCGTCACTGGGGACACGGAGCCCCGGTGGCACCGAGCCTGGGGACTCAGCTCCTGCCTGTCCCCACCCGACACGTCCTTACCAGGAGCTGCTTGGGGATGACGGCGATGCTGACTCTGCGGCGGGCAGACCCCTGCAACAGAGGGGGTGAGCACTGCGAGGCTGCTTCTCACCTCCTCCTTCCCCATCACCCCCCAGCACGGGCAAGGGACGCCACGGGGCACTGCCAGCTCCTGCTGGAGCTAAGAGGGGAAGGCAGAAAGCCAGGGAAGGTCAAAGCCAAGAGGTTTGTGCTTGTCATTAATGCTCCAAGCTGTCCTGGTGGAGCTGCCTAACCCCCTCCCCAAGCTCTTGAGCTGTAGGGGAATCAGTGTAAGATTCAAGCTTGTGCTAAAGAACAGCCAAACCTGTGGCTCTTGCACTGTGACCCTGCAATTGGAGAAGGATCTGCCTAAGATCTCTTGCACAGGCAGCCCCCATCTTGCTGGGCACCCTGTCTGTCTACCAACAGCCCTCCAAGGCTGCCCCTACGTTTTGCCTCATCCCTGGCACTTCCAGCAGATCTTCCCTGCAGCACGCTGTTGGCTGCAGTGACATTGTTTGGGGACAAATGGGTCTGGGGACAGCCATTTGAGGGAGGGTGGCAGCGTATGGGGAGGCAGCAGCTCCGAGACTCCTGAACTGGGACCAGTTACCTGCTGGAAAGTTCTCTTCAGGGGGTGAGGTCTCAGCCGTGGCTCCATATCATCTGGGAGCAAAGAGAAGCTGCCTTACATCGTCCCCCAACACTTTAGATGGGGCTGATGAACAACAGTCACAAAGCTCCCTGCCACTGAAAGCTGTCCTGGCCATGTGCTCTGTGCGTGGCACAGGTGGTGCCCTGGGCAGGGGGACCTGGTCAATGACACATGCAGGCCTTCGTGTTCAGGAACAGAGTCTTTTTTGTGCATGGGGCCCCACTGCCCTGCATTCCCAGCTGGGTTATGGCTCTCCGGCCACCAGCACCTGCTCCCACACCGATCTGCTGTTCCACTGTCCCCTCACAACTGTCACCAGCTGTTCCCTTCACCACCATCAGCTGTTCCCCACTATGGGCCCTCAGCTCACACCACCCACCAGCTCTGTCAGGCAGCGTCACACTGACCCCCCCAGAGGGGCTGGGGGCCAAATCCTGCGGGGTTGCTCCGTGCAAGCCCTGCACGGGCCCCGGAGGCAGAGCCCACCTCACCCTGGGTCTCCGCCAGCTGCCGGTTGCGGGAGTTCTGCTGGATCAGGCGCTTCATCTCCTCCAGCTCCGCGTGCTCCCGCCTGTGGTGCCGCTTCAGGTTCTCCACGTGCTGCACCATCACCTCCGCTGCTCGGCTCATCCGGGCCTCCTGCAGCCGGGCGGGATGGGGGGTCAGGCCCCCGTCTCCTAAGGAGCCGGGTCTCTGCCAGGCCCTCCCTGTGCATCCCATGGTGCCTCCACCCAGGGAGTGCAGGTGCATCCCCTTCCTGCTCCCAAGGGCAGGCGGATGGATCCCTTGCACCCTGGTGAGCGCAAATACGAGGTCAACACCAGTGAGGAGGAGGGACAAAGCCCAGCAAGCCCAGGCATGAGTCCCCAAGCCTGTCTGTAGCACCCTCCATCGCTCCCAGCCCTGGGCTGTGTACGCACCTGGTGTACAGCCCCCAGCTTCTCTGCAGCACTGGTTGCCCGCTCAACAGCAGCAGACAGCACGGCCAGGTTGTGCTGCAGCTGCTCCAGTGTCTCCCTGCAGCCTGCATTGGCACAGGACCGGCCCAGCCTCTGCGGGGGGAAAGGATGGAGCTGCTGGAGCTGCCACTCTGAGTTGTCCAAACTCCTCTGCGGCTGGATGATCCCAGCACATGCCAGCCCCCTGCTCTTGTGCCCACCTACCTCCAGGGCAGCTCGACACTGCCCCAGCTCCTCCTGGATGTTTTCCTCTGCTGCATCCCGTGCCCGTTTCTCCACCTGCACCCGTTGCTGCAGGGTGAACATGTCGCAACGAAAAGCCAGGGCCAGGTGGGCAAAGGCTGCCTGCGGGGTGGGGAAGTGAGAGGTGGGACACGGGGGCAGAAGGGAAGCCACCAGAGCCATGTGCTGCTGTCCCCAAGGCACAGACAGACCTCCCAGCGTGCCACCAAACAGAGCAGCACTAAAGAAAATTATCACTCGCCTTGCCCCGGCACCCGTTAGGCTGCTGCACGCTGGGGGCAGTCCCTTGAGGTGCCAGGGAGGCACGTCCCCCAGGCAGCCGATAACACATGGAAATCCTGAGCCCTCCTGGCAAGAGCACACGCCGGGCAGACGCCAGCCCTCGCTGCGGGTCCTGCTGACGGCTGAGCCTGACTCAGCCCTGGCACTCGCAGGGAAATTATTTTTATTAGCGAGGCTCCTGCCGCCTCCCCGGCTAAGGGCGCTCTTCAGCAGCTGCAGAGCGCTTTGTGGGATTGCCGGGCACACAGAGGACAGACTCATGGAAATGCAGCTGCCTCCAAATGCCAAAAGCATCTCTGGGAAAGGGTTTATAAGGTGGCTGCCAGGGGACTGCGGTGCCTGAAGGAGCAGGGCACAGCCACGGGACCGTGAGGCAGCACGGTGTCCTTGTGTCCCCCTTCCCCGGCCCACCCACGGCCCCCAGCAGCCCTCACCTCCAGATCCTGCTCTGTCAAAGCCACCCTGCAGAAAGAGAAGTGCTGTCAGGGATGGAGGCATCATAGGGGCTGCATGCTGAAAATGCCCCTGTTCTGCTCCCAGCGGTGCCAGCCACCACGAGAGGCCAAGTGCCCATTGTGTGGACAGCAACTCTTGTGCAATGGCAAAGGAGGAAAGTCCAGTCTCCGAGATGTGCAGTGCCCTGGGACCCCTCTGTCCTGCAGCCCCTGGAGGGATGCAGGTGCTCACTGGTCTCACCTGTGCAAGCCAAGTCTGTCCAGCACTGAGACCTCACTGGGGAGACTCAGCAGCGGCTCCTCCAGGGTTTCTGCATCTGCAGGAAGGCAGTGGGGCCACAAGAGACCACACGTGAGGGCTTTCCCTTGGCCTTCCCTCCTCCCTCTGCCCTCCTGTCTTAGCAGGGCATAGGTGCCCATGTTTTGGAACCATCCCAGTCCTTCCCCCAGCATCAGGGGGGCTTTAGGTCCTCCCAGGCCAGTCTCCCCTGTCCCATGTTCCCACCAAGGGAGATGACCCTCATCAGAGCATGTTCCCATGCTCGTCCCCAACTACTTCAAGCCCTCCCCTAAGGGGACCCAGCTGTGGGATGGGGATTCACCCACCTTCTTTAGTCCTGTCGCTGTCCCCAGGGTGCACAGCCTGCTCCTGCACAGCCCAGCCTGGCTCCTGGGAGGCACAAAGGTGATGCTGGAGCAAACCTCTCCCTGGTGCTGCACAGCATCCCGAGAGACCAGCACAGAGGGGCTGGGGGAGCCCAAGGAACCAGGCAGGGAAGGCCCCTCACCTGTTGCCCTCCCCTCCCTCTCACCTCACTGACTTGCTCCATGCTCTGCTCACTCCTGGCCAAAATCCCACCTGGGTGTCCCTGGGGACTGCTCACCCCACCTGGGGACAGAAAGGGTGGTGGGAGCTGAGCAGCAGGGTCCCCTCCCCAGCCTGACACCCCAAAACTGTCACTGGCACCTTTGCAGCCTGCAGGCTCCCAAGGGATGTGAGCTGGCAGGTACCCCCCGAAACATCCCTGTGGGATTAAGGAGCTGGATCTGACGTGGGCCAGGGCAGGGAGATGAGGGGAAGGGCAGAGGGTGGGTTACAGCTGGTGAGGCAAATCCAGGGGATGGGGTCGGGGTCCCAGGGCTGTTAGAGGTTGCAGGCAAGTGCTGCCGGGCCAGGGGACACCCTCCTGCTGCTCAGAGAGGGAGGGAGGGTGGAAACCCCACCCTTCTGACCCCCATCCCCTCCTGGGCTGCCCTTACCTTCATCCGGAGATGCGGGGAGCCCGGACAGCTCTGCCTGCTGCTCCCTGTGGAGGGAATCCCGGGTAAACCCTAAAGAAACTCAGGAAACATCGGCAGCATCCCACCCCCCACGCTCCCCCAGCTCCCTCTGTGGGGCTGCTCCGGACCTGGGTCCCTCCCGAGCATCCTCCACAGGCTGCTCCGTCCCCGTCCCGCTCTGCTTGCCCCGGGCGAGCCGCCCCCTCCGCTCCTGCCGCCGCCGCAGAGCCCCACAGAGGACCCGCCGAAGCCGTTTCCAGCCAGCAATGAGTCACCAACCAGCCACTGCCGTACTTTGCCTCAGCAATCTTTTTTTTTTTTTTTTTCTTTTTTTTTTTCCCCTCTGGCTGCCAAGCGGACCTCGCGGCGAGCCGGCCTCTTCCAGCACCACAACAAACCCAGAGCCCCAGGCACCATCTCACAGCACCCCCAGGGCGATGGCAGAGCCCCCTAAAAGTGTGCTGGGGCAGGTTTATCACCCCCAAACCCTGTCCTGGGTGCCAGGAGGTCTGGCAGCTCTGTAGCATCCCTGCTCACTGATGCTGGAGGCCGCCGGGGATGGCAGGTCACCCGTGCTGGAGATGCTGCTGTGCAAAGAGCCCTCTGCAGCCCCACGCTGGAGCCCAGCACCCAACTGAGAGAGGGTTTGAACCCCCAAACTTTTACCCCTGGCTCTGGAAAGGGCTGCAGGGCTTTCCCCTCACCTCCCAGCCAGCCTGAGAGCAGCGGCTGCAGGAGAAGGGGGCCACCACGCCAAAGCGATGCTCAGCGCCCCTTGCCTGGCACTTCCGTCACTTTCCCATCCTTGCTAGCACCCCAAGAGCCGCTGGGTGAGGTTTTTTTGTGCACCTACCTCCGAGGCGAGGGGCTGGGTCGGCAGCTCGTCCTCTGCCGCTGCCGCCGCCGGCGCCCCTGGGCCGGTCCCTGCGCCTCCTCCTCCCCCTGTCCCAGCGAGGTCCCTTCCAGGGGCTTCATTTGTGAAGTGCAGAGGCTCCAGGACCGGCGCACCTATCCTGAGAGACCCACATTAGCTGCGCGCAGATGGAGAACGCCTCTAAATGTTATATTTTTAAAGCGTTTTCTCACCCAGCAGGAGCTCCGAGCTCCTCTGCTTAGCGTGGAGGCATCTGTGGGAAAAGAGGTGGGGAGGCCCGCTGGGATTCAGGAGGAGGCTGGTGGGATTTGGGCGGGCATGGAGCGAGGCAGATGAGAAATTCCATACAAGCCTCATTCCTGGGCAGTGCCGAGGGTGGACTTTCCTGCTTGCCACCCCCGTTTCCTTCCCCCGGGGCAATCCTCATTTTGGGCTTGTGATGTGGGTCAGCTTCATGGGGGGAGGTAAATTCGCAGCCACCAACCAGTGCGAGCACCCACAGTGCAGAGTGAGAGCAACCCCCTGTTCTCTCAGACAGGACAATCCTCGAGCTCCCAGAGAGACAAATATAAAAGATTTCCAAATATAAGGGAGCTTGGACAACTCTTTTAAGCAGTTTTACAAGGTTTAAAGAATCAGAGAAAAATGCAGGAAGTCCAGAGAGTCCCTCTCCCAGCCCAGGGTGAAGTTGCTGTGCACCAGGGACTGTCCCACAGTGACTCCTCGCAGGCTGTGCCCAGGGAAAAGCAGATTTAGGACAGAGGGAGAATTTTTTGTCCAGGACAGGAAATGAAGGAGAGATCTAGGGGGGACAGAGAGCAGGGGCTGCCTGAAGCCTCAGGGGCAGGAGCTCAGTCTAGGCGACCCCAGCACCAAGCAGGGCCATAGCCGGGCTCCCAGCGCCTGTTCAGCTCTGATGAAGGTGTAAAAAGCAGCACTTGGCACCTGTCAAAGCCAGCCCATTTCACATCTATACAGTGGGAATCGTCCCTGACACCTCCACCCAGGGGCTCAGGCGCCTCCAGCCAGCAGGGATCAGCCAAACTCATCACACCAGCGAGCATCCGAGCGCTCCCGAGGGCTGGTCCCTGCGCAGAGTGCTCAATCCATCACAGACCCTGCGGGCTGCTGCTTTCCCACAGCTCTGACCGCCCCACAGACACTCGCTCCTTATCTTTGTGTTGCAGATGGAGCAGATACGAGACACGCAGCTGGTTTAGCGTAAGGAACCCCCTGAGATGCCAGACCGGGCGCTTTCCCTCAACTCGGCGACGACCAAGCGGGACATCATTACCTGCCTGAACTCCTCTCAAGCAGCCGAAGGCGGATGCTGGGGCCACCCAGCTGGGACCCGGCACTCATCTCTGTCGGGCCCCCATCGGCCCCGGGAGGGTCAGGGGACACGGGGGTCGGGGGTGCCGGGGCTCGCACGGCGCTCGCTGCCGGCGGCGGAGCCTCCCCGCGGGGCAGGGCAGCCGCATCTGCGGCAGCCGGAGCTGCCGGGGACGAGCCCGATGAGAGAAGGCCTTTAAAGGAGATGCACGAGAGCGGCTGGGAGCTCCCCGCGCCGGCCAGGGCGGGCAGAGTGGTCTGCAGGTGGCCAGGAAACCTCTGCTTTTGGTGCGGGGCCAGACCCCGCGCCCGCTCCGGGGAGGTGACAGAGCTGGGAAAGGCCAGGAGTGCTCCTTTTGTGTGTGCGGAGCAGAGCAGAGCTGAGCCTCGGCATCTCCCTGAGGAGGGTGGGGGCAGTCAGGAGGGATGGGGGGTCCCCCCGTGCGATCATGGGGGGCCCAGCACCAGGCTCAGCCGGAATGGCTGGTGAGGAGCCCCTGTAAGCATCTTACCCGGTGATGCAGGGAAGCCACTCTGCCCAGCAAACCCCCATCCCTCCTGCCCCTCTCAGCAGCCCCACTTTCCCCCGGGCCATCCCCTCACTGCCCCGTCCCCAGCCCAACCCCTTTGCTGAAATCCACCACGTCCTCTAAAGCCGCTTTCCTCCCCTAATGAGCTTACACCGGGTCGGGCTCCACCTTCAGCACTACCAGGAGGCAGCTGCTGTTGCCCCCCCGTGTCCAAGGAGCCCCCTGGGGTCTGCAGACCTCTTCAGCCCCGAGAGGGCACAGAGCATCTCCCCGAGAGATGGGCAGGCTTTGCCCAGGCTCTGACTCACCTGCCTGAGTGCGAGCCCAGAACGCAGCCCCAGGGCCAGGGGTTACAAAACGAGGGGAGTGGAGGATGGACACCTCTGCAGAGAGCCCCAGATTCCTCCCCAGGAGCAGCAGCTGGCACCGGGCAGCACATCAGGCTCCCTGGCCTCTGCTCAGGTGTCCTGGCAGGCCCTGGGCTGCTCCTCAGGGGACACAGACAGACACAAGGACACCATGGCACTGGTGCCTCTGTTCCACCCTCACAAGAGGCAATGCTCACAGACCACCCCGTTCAAAGAGCCTCCAAAAACATTTACTAAAAGCATGCAGGGATTTTTAGGCGTTCTCGTTTTTAAGCTGGGAGCAGCTAAACCATGACTGCAATCTGGCTATCACAGAGCCTCAAGCAAGGAAAAGCTGCCCAGTTCCCCTCACACAGACCTGTTCAGCAGGGAGGAACGAGACCCTGCTGGGAGATCTCCAGCCCAGGGGGGTGGGTGGCAGCATGTGGCTGCAGGCTCTGCCTTTGTCCCCTGTCCTCCTTCCAGCGAGGTCCCTCACAGCAGCCTCAGCAACAGCATCTTCCTGAAGCTGAGCTGAACTCGCAGCTCAGATCACAGCGTGTGGTCATCTGGATTATCCACTTCTTGGAGGAAAGCTGCTCAGTCTGACACTGCTGATTTACAGGTCTGTGCAGGGGCCCGACCACAAAACAGCACCCCAGCCCTCCCTCAAATTCACCTTTCTGTGGCCCTGGCTTCCCCAGCTGGCAGGGACCTGGCAGCCACCAGGCTACCCAAGAGAGAACATGATTCCTGTCTTATGATTAAAAGGTTGTTATAAAAAAAAAAACCCCAAAAACAAACAAAAACAAACCAACAACTAAAAAACACCAAAACAAAAATCCAAACCAAACAAACAAACAATCCCCCAAAACCAAAAAACCCCAAACCAAACCAAACCAACAAACAAAAAACCCCAAACCAACCAAAAACCCCCACCGGACAAGAAGGAAAAGGGCTCTTTCTTTTTATTCAGTTTTAAATCCCAAGTGAAAAAAACAAATATTGCTGAGGCTCCCCCAGAGCAGTTCAGCCTCACGTTTGGGGGTCACAGCCCCCAGGTTTCCAGGCAGGACTGCATCAGCACGTGGGGGATGACACATGAGATGAGCAGGTTGTCACTGAACACACAGTTACCTCCAGAAGAAGTGGGGTCACCCCTGGTACTGCTGCAAGAGGGGACACAGAACCTGGAGCTCCTGTCTGGAGAGGGGCAGCCCCTTGTGGGATGGATACAGGCCATGCTCAGGAAAGCCACTGAGTTTCAGCCCTTTCCAACAAGGTGCTGCATGGCCCAAGGCTCCTACGTGGCTCAGATGTCTGGTGTTTAACATCCACAAACCCCACACCCCTGCTCACCCCAAAGAGGTTCTCTGCTGCCTGCCCACAGCCCCACGAAGGCACCTGGGGAGGGGAGGAATCATCTTGTCATGAAACTGGTTCAAAAATCCCTGTGGAGGGTGAGGAAGCAGCAGAGTGGACAGACAACCCAAACATATGGTGAATTTCCTGCAAAAAAACCCAAGAACTACTAGACCAAAAAGGGAATTCCCCTCTGTAACATGAAGTAAAACTCTACAAACAGAAGAGGAAGTAGGCAAGGAGCCACTGCCAAGTATCACAAGTAAACTGGCTGAAAAATCACACGCTGCCTTCTACCTCCAGCCTAGGAAAGGTCTCAGCTAAAGCTTCAGACCATTCCCTTCACCATCACCTCTCCTAAATCAGGACAAGGACAGAGCCAGTCCTGGCACTCCCGCCACCCTTGGCCAAGGTTCTGCTGAACTATAAAGCCTGACTGATGTTTTGTGCTGCATCCACTTCTCTGCGCTGCTCAGGATGGATTTTAAAGTTCTTGAAAGGGTCAAGAGGAGTCAAAAATAAAGTTTTCTGTGCAGGTGCTTCTTCCACCAGCACGTGCAGCGTCCCCAGGGTTTGCTCCCAGCTGTCCTTACGTGATTGTGATCTGCATGTACACCTCAGAGGAACCCACAGCACAGGATAAACTGCAGCCAAGAGAAAACCAGGGCTAGGAAGGCTCTTGCCACAAGCCAGTGGCCATCTCCATGTGACCAACAGCCACAGCCAGAGCACTGGGGACAATGACACCGAGGTCACTCGGTAGAAGCTCTGCAGGGAAACTGCAAAGATCAGAGCCTGCTACCTAATAAAGCCAGAAGAGCAGGCTTAGACCTTGATGATCGTGGCACAATTTCTATTTATGTCGTATTTTGGGCAGCCCTACAATAGCTTCACTATACTCAGCCACTAACTCACTGGAATGCAAACACATCAACAATCTGGCTCCCTGGAGGTTTCTATCGTCCAGCTAATGCAGGCTTTGAAGCCTCATCAGTCCACTGTCACCTAAAATAGCTTAAGAGATTCTTACATAAAGAAATCTGTGCTCTGAGCCTTAAGAGAGTCACCTAATGCTCCAGAGCGTCCTTCCTCTGGCTGGGATCTCAACATTAATGAGCAAACCTGAAGCAGTCGCACGTCACACCTGCATGCTGTAATTATCCTTCTCCCTTTGTAGATGTTTATGGATTTTTAAATAGCTCCTGAAGCATGCAATGCTTCAAAACCTCAATTGAAACCCTAGCTCTGCCTGCCCGAGTCTCCACTCTCTCCCAACCTTTTCTTCCCAGTTCTCAGAGCAGGAGGTGCCTAGATGAGGTTTCCAGTGGGTACTTTCAAGAATACAGGATAGAATTTTGAGCAGAGTCATGCCATACAAGCACTTTTAGGGCAATGAGCAGTGTCATCACCACCAGAAATGTGCCACACACAGCAGGACCTTCACAGGCCAAGCAAACAGGAAAGAAAGGTGGATTTAAAGCAGAACACTCAACTTTTCCAGCTAAATTCAGCAGGAATTCAGCTAAATCCCACTCTCCTGCACCCAGAGATCTGTAAATCCCAGCAGATCAGACACACAGAGCAGCAGCCCAGCCTGCACCACTCTGAAACCAGCTTGGCTGTTGGGGAGGAATGCAGACGTGCATGGAGCTCGTGCCTTGGAATGAGCTGAGGTAAAATCAAGATAGTGAAATTGCTCCAGAATTCTCAACTTCATGCAGCCTCAAATCAATGTCTGTCCTGGTTCAGCGACGTGTTTTGGGCAGTAAGAACTCAGCAGCTCCCCATGGGTTGTGTCCTGCCTGCCCCCATCACAGGAGGGCCAGGTCACCCTGCTGGGCGTGGCAGGCCCGAGGCAGAACAGATACAGAAACGCCTGGAAACACATTCACTGTTCATGCAAGACCCCTCTGAGCCCCAGGGAGTCTGGGGGGCTGGGATGGCACTGCCCAGCAAGAGCCTCTCACACCAGGTGCTGCTGGAGGCCCTGGGCACTCTGTGGGGAACAGTCTGCTCACAGGGTCCCACCTCACCGGGGGGACCCCACTGAGGGGTGGCTGTGGCTGCTGCTGTGCAGTGAGTGTCCTCCACGCAAGGAAGCTGTCACTTCACAATTCCTTTTGGTGGTCACCTGAGAAAAGACAAAAATCAAGAAGAGGGAAGCCACTGCCAGACACACCACTGCACAGCTCTGGCATGGCACCTTCTGGTTCTCCACCCCTGGGGTGGCCCAGGGTGCAGAGCCTGCCATCCCCCATGACAGGGACACCTGTCCCCACCTCACCTGGCCCCTTCCAGCACAGCCTGCAGCGATTTCTTCAGCGCTGCATTGCTCCGGTCCAGGACAGCAGCCAGACTGCTCCGCTGAGCTGGGCTCACCTGGCACGGAGGCAGCACGGGATCAGGGCACTGCCCTGCCAGGAGCCCACCTGAGACCTCTGGGCCAGGTCCCAGGAGCTGCAGGACGTGATCCTGGCCTCTCACCTGGCTCTGATACACCGTGAGCATGGCTGTCACCAGCTTGGCAAAGCTGAGTGAGGTGGCGAAGGCTGGGGCCTGCTGGCACAGAGTCAGCACCAGGAGATCCAAGAGCTCAGGGGGCAGCACCTCCTGGAAAAGACCCCGGAGCGGGTAAGAGAGGGGGGTCCTTGCTCCAGCACTGCTGGAGGCATCAAGAAAACCCGTGGGACAAGGTGGGCACCTCACCTGCCGCCCCAGCACGGCCTGCAGTACTGGCAGGAGCTTCTCAGACAAAGGCACCTCCAAGACTTGGCTGGAAGGACAGTGAGGAGGAAAGGTGCTGCTCCACTGCCCTGCTGGAGCTCCCAAATGGCTGGAGCCAGCTGGACCCATCCAGGTGAGGCCAAAGCAGAGCTGTCACCCCTCACCTTAGCACCAGCTGCACAGAGTGTGGCTCCAGGCACTCCTCCACGAGCTCACACATCAGCTTGGTCTGCTCAGCACCTGCAAGGATGAAGCAGCAGGGGAGAGCCTCCAGAGGCTGCCAAATCTATGGGGATGTGCCTGGCCCTTCCTGGCAGCCCCTCACAGGAGCATTTCCCAGTCAGGACAGGCAGAAACTATGCAGGGCCCCCTTCTACTGCTCAGGATAATCCTGCTTCCTTTGCCCAGCTGCAGCAAGGGTGTGAACAGCACCAGGCTCTGGGAAAAGGGGATGCTGCTGTGGCAGGGGTTCACCCTCTGCTCCTGCCAGCACAGCCACCCTGGGGCAGCTCTGGCCTGAGCATTAGGAGCTGTCTGGAGCCCTCCAATCACAGAGGTATGGGAACTGTCCTTTGGGAAAAATTAAGCCAGAAGCCAGCCTAGCCAACCCTGCCACTGCATCTCAGGCATCTGTAAACCCACCTCCCATCCCAACCTCCATGTGTTCACCTGTCCAGAAAAAACCAGCCCCATGCCTCCATGGCTCCTAACACCTCAAATACCTCCCAGGAGACAGCACTCTGCAGCTGGGGCCCCTCTCCAGCTCCCAGAAGCAGCCACACCTCCCACCAGCCCACCACACCTTCCCCTGGCTCCTGCAGCACCGCAGCCACCAGCACACGGCAGAAGGGGTGGGAATACTTGGAGCAAAACGAAGTGAGGGCAGCCATGAGGTGTCGGGAAGGCGGCTGGGTGAGGGACAGGACCTGGGGACAGAAAAGGCAGGAGGTGGGGACAGGGGAGAGGGAAACGGGGAGCAGCAAAGCTCCGCTGCCCTGGCACGTACTCGCCTGAGGAAGAGCTGCTGTGCCAGGATGGCTGCGCTGGTGTAGCTGAGGTCAGGGCTCAGAGCCAGCAGCCAGCTGCAGAAACGCCCCAGAAAGGGCTCCGGGCACGTGGAGAGCTGGAGGAAGGAGCACAGCCCCTCGAGCTGGGGATGGCAGAGGGGATGGGACATTAGGGACAGCAGCAGGCCCCCTGCAGCAGCAGCAGCAGGGATGCTGGGGAGCTCACCTGGCTGGGGGAGCAGCTGCTCAGGATGCTCAGCTCGGGTGGGGTGCGCAGCTCGGAGTGCTGGAGGGAAACACGGTCCTGAGTAATGCACCAAATAAACCAACCCAAACCAAATGTGGCTCCAGGGCTTCTCCTTTCCCCCCAGCATTGAGCCCACAGGAGCCCCTCACACCTGCAAGGTGCAGGCAGGTGTCAGTACCCCAAGCCCAGAGGAAGTGCCAACAAGGCTTCTTATCCCCAGCCAGTTGGCTCTGTGAAATTCACCTCCTTCTCCACCCCTTCCCAGGCCCTGGCATGAGCCTGTTTAACAGGAGAGAGACAGAAGCAACCACTTACACTGGACTCCTGCAGCAGCAGCATTTTCAGCCTCTGTCCATGCATCTGAGGGAAATGAGATGAAGGAATGGAAATCAGGCTGTAAAGGCTCACAGGCTGGAAGGGGACTGCAGGCCCTACACAGTACCTGGACAAAGGGCTGGACCTCCCCTGCCGGCTCTGTCTGGGAAATCTTCCTGAGCTCCCCAACTGCATCCTGCTGGGAGCTGTCTGGAGCAGCCTCATCTGTGCTCTGAGCAGATGTGTCCCCTAAAGGCTCCTCAGGCACCTCCTCTTCCACCTCTGCCACATCTCCACACTCCTGGGGCTCTAGGGGCTCAAATGCCATCTCCTCCAGCAACAACCTCTTCCCCTCTCTCTCACTGTCCAACTCCAGGCTCTCCTCTGACACTTTTTTGCGCTTCCCACCTTGAGAGTCAGGGGCACCAGGCTGCTTGCTGAAGCACCAGTTCAGTTTTCTTTGCCCCTCTGGTTTCTTCTGGGCAATTTTCTGGCACAGGCCCCTAAGCTGCTGCTGGCACGTGGAAGACAGGGCAGTGGGACGTGGGGAGCCCTCCTGTGCCCTTGGTCCCTGCCGGAGCAGAGCCCCCAGTGTCTGCACCCAGGGATCCACATGGGAATCTTGCTCCAAGGCCTGGAGCAGCTGGTCAAGGCAGTCCCCTGGCACTGCATCCTGCACCACGAGGAGCAGGGAGAAGAAGTTTCTCTGGCACAAAACAGGCAGCAGCAGCAGCCGTGGCTTGCTGGAAAAGCAGAGGTGAGCGGTCAGAGCAAATCCCCTGTCCTGATGCCAACCCACCTCGTGGAGCAGTCCCACAGCACTAGGGAGCAAGAGGAGGCACCTAATGCCTTTACCAGCTTTTGCAGACACAAGCTGGGACACCAGTGGGTTCCTGCTATGATCTTCACGTATGGACCACTGCATCAGGGGGAGCAGATGTGCTCTCCCAAACCTGACACCCAAAACTCCCGCAAAGCACCGAGTTTTAGAAACGTGTCCAACTCACACATCCAGGGTGTCCTTTGGCCCCTCCAGCGAGGGCTCCTCGGCACACAGGGCTGTGGTGAGAGCCCGCCAGGGGAACGCCTGCCCGGGTCCCTCGCGGGGCTGGCCCCGCTGCAGCACCCGCAGCGCGGCCATCGCCCCGGCGGGGCCGGAGGACAGAGCGTGGAGCAGGAGGCGGCACGGCCGGGGGCACATCTGCAGCCAGGGCGGGCACCGGGGCTCCATCGCTGCGGCGGGGGCTGCACGGCCGCCTGCGAGACACGGGGAGACCGGACACGGTCACACACACGGGGCACAGCCGGACACGGGGCACACACACACGGGGGACAGCCGCACACGGGGGACACCCGGGACAGACGGACGCGGGCACACTGGCGAGAACCGGACACGGGTCACACCCGGGAGGCACGGGACGATCACAACCTGCCTGGCCGTGCTCGGCGCCGACCCCGGCATCAACTTCGGGGGCTGCCTTTACCCGCCTTTCCCCAGCCGAGG
>VYXD01002319.1:378707-401550 GCA_013397195.1 Hylia prasina
TTAAACAGTGCCCCCCTTCTGCCCTGCCCGTGGATGTCAGACCCTCCCGCTGCCTCCCAGCACCCAGCCCACCCCACCCATGGGTCTCCCACCGGCACAGAGTGGGCATCACTGAGGGGGTGATGGCAAGAGCAGGGGGGCTATGCCCTGAGTCTCCCCCGGTGCACCCACAAATGCCAGCCAGACTGCTTCCCCATCCCACCCCATCCCTGCGACACCCCCGCGGCTGGAGCGACCCCAAAACAATAGCAGGAGTCAAAAGCTGACGCTTCCACCCCCCACAGACGTTTCCCGGCCACTAGCAGCACCCAGGCCCGGCCTGGCCCCCGTGGCTCAGTCGGAATCGAAGTCGAGAACCATCCCGCGTATCTCACGGCTGTAACTTGAGTAGGGAAATTCTGCCTCCAGCATGGCCAGGGTATGAGCCCACTCCTCATCCTCCTCACCAGAACTCTCTGAGGAAGAAGAGAAGAACTCCTGCAGGAGAGGAAGGAGGATGAGCCACAGCCTGCAGGTGCCCAGCCCAGCTCCAGGATGTGCCACCCCACTTACAGCGGGCATCCTCGGCCGCTGCCGTCTGCGCCGCCGCAGCCGGCGGGCAGGCAGCTCATGCAGGTAGATGCACTCTGATCTGAAAGGGCAGTGGCCATGGATGAAAAATTTGCACCTGATTTTCCTGTGGGATTTCAAACACAGCTGCGAGTGTAGCTCCCAGAGCGGCACAGAGCCCACAGCACTGCCACCCACAGCAGCGCCACGCACTCACCCTGTCCGTGCCTTGAAGGTTCTGATGAGCTTCTCCTTCTCACCCACATCTGAGATCCAGTATTTGTGGGGGATGTAGTAACTGGAGGTGATCCGGCACTCTGGGCAGGCCCTGGATGAGGGTGATGGGAGCAGCTGGGTGTCCCAAGAAGGGAGCAGGGAGCATGGGCTCAGCACCCACACTGGTGGCTCTGCTGCCCTGGCCTCACCAAGCACCCCCATACCCATCACCGAAGCGCCTGTTCCCAAAGCAAAGCCACGCCAATCCCCAAGCCACATCACTAGACCCAAGGAAGAATTTCAGGGCACAGAAGGGGGAAGGGTGACCACCCTGCCACCTCCCCATCCCCGCTCACTTTATGACGGTGCTCTGGAAGTCCCGGCTGCACCGCCACTTGCGGATGCACCCCACGCAGTACGCGTGGCTGCAGTTCGGGAGGATCCCGAAGAGACGCTCCTCTGGCAGCGGCTTCTCGTACACCCTGTCCATGCAGATGCCACACACCACGGCCTCACTCCGGGCTCTCAGCGAGAGAGAGCTGGCGGTGACCCGGGCTGCTGCAGCACCCAGCTCTGCAGGGACCTGCAAGCAGAGCAGCACAGCATGGCATCCCCTGGCTCTGCCACTAGCCTGGCCTTGAGGAACACCACGGGGTGACAGGGAGTGCCTGGCCATAGGAGACCCCAAACCCACCTTTGCAGGGTCAGTCCGTGTCGCCACCTTCAAAACTGCCTTTCTGGGATCAGAGGAGTCTGGGTCCAGTGCCGGCCCTTGTGGCTGGAAGCCTGCAGGAGGAGAGTTCTTAGAGGGGAAAAGCTCAGAGAGCTGGGCAGGCTGCTCAGAGCGTACAGCTCCAGCAGTGACAGCCCCCCACACTGGAGAGCTCCTCACAGCACCAGCTTGGCCCAGGCTTGGGTCATAGGCAGAAGCATCCACAGGCTACTTCACCAAAACCACCCCACTGTCTTCACCCCACTGGGCAGCCTAGCACTTACCTGAGGCATCCTGAGCTTTTGTGAGGACAAATTCTCCACTGGTGGCCCCACAGGGGGTGTTACAAAGTGCTGGGATATTCTTCTTGTTTTTCTCTTCTACCTCCAGTTTGAGGAACTGGAAGGTCACACACGTCATGCTGGGGGCAGGGTGGACCGAGGTGCCCCAGGCTCTCCCCTGGTCCCGGTTCACGGCTGTGGGCTCAGTGCCAGACTCCTGGCCCCGGTAGCGGTGAGGCATCAGAGCATATTGGGTCCCTACTGGTGCTGGATCCTCCTGGATGTGCTGGTAGCTGGAGGAGCCCAGGGACAGAGACAGAGGGTCCATCAGTCCAGCATGACTCCTCAAGGCTCCCAGCCCACCCTCACGGCATCACAGCCCTTCCTTACCTGCACCGCTCTCCATAACGGCAAAACCCACGCTGGAAGTACCTGCAGACCTGGGCTGATTTACTGTCATGTGAGAAGCAGCAGCTCTCACCCCACCGACAGGATCCACGGGCAAAATTCCTGTTAGCCAGAGGAGTCGCGCAGCTGGGGTCAATCCCTGCTCCAGCCCTGCCCTAGTACCTGGGCATCGGCTTTGTTTGGGTGGGGACATGCTTTGGAAGCCCCCCCCGGCTGGTGCCTGGGCTCAGGAGCCTTTGCCAAGGGCACAGCTGGGGGATCAAGGGTCATCCCAGCCCCATCCAGCCTAATCTCCTGCTTAACTGCAAAACGAAGGAAGCCCAGGACAGGGACGGTCTGGGGGCTCTCCTGGGGACTGGGAGGGCAGGAGTACCGAGGGCTGGGGCAGAGACAAGAGCAGGAGCCCGTGGCTTGGGGCTGGCAGGAAGGGGAGGGTCCGGCTGGAGCGCTGCCGGCGACCCCCAGCTCCGGAGGCGGAATGGGGTGGATCAAGGCCATCCCAATCCACTCCCTACCCCCACAGCGAGGGGCCCCATCTTCCCCCAAAAGCTGCTCCCAGCCACCCCATCCTCAAGCTTTTTACCTGCACAGGGGTCTCAGACAGCTTCCCTCGGCCTTTAACGGCCCAGAAGCCATCCCCGAACCGGGCTCCCTCTCTTCCCCAGCAGCAGAGAGAGCCGGGCCCCCTCCCACGGCTATTTATGGCCTCGGTGCCTGCTGGGTCCGGCCCAAGTACCGGAACACGTGTTTCAGGGGGAGGACAAGTCGGGGCTAGTTGATAGCGCCGGCTGCTGAGCACTGTTTACACTGATTCAAGGACTTCGCAGCTCCCCTGCTCCTGCAGTGAGGAGCCTGGACGGGGGCACCGCTCCGGCGTGCATCACTGGATTCTGTGTATTCTAATTCTTTTATCATTACTGCTTCCCCTTCCTTTTCAGTCCAGCTTCTCCTTGCAAATTCTCCGGTGTTTCGGCACAGCCAAAGGCAGCGCGCTGGAGCTCGCTGTTCCCCTTCTCGCCGTATTTTCAGCCCATTTCCAGCTCCACCAGCAGCATTTGGGGCAGGAAGCAGCCAGCTCTGAGGCTGGGATCCTGCTCAGGACTGGCTTTCTGCTGTTTTAGGTGTGCAGGCAAGAAAACCACAGCAGGCACGAGATCTGGGAATTGCAGAGCCCCAGGAATCACGGCAAATCCCTGGAAGTCACAGCAAATCCCATAGCCGATTGTGATAAATGAAAATGATTCTTGCTTACTAAATTGTAACTATTTAGAAAATTATTGTTATAAAGCAATAAAGGAAATGTGTTATAAAGCAGATGGGTCCCTTTGTAAATGTTACATGTAAAAGTAGGATGCAGGATGTAGTTTTGAGATAAGTAATGTCTCAAGACAGAATTGACCTTGGGATGGACAAAGTTGGGACGGTTCCCAGCATAAGATCTGAAGTTATGGTTTTATCTGTGAAATGCAAGGCTAATTTTTTGGAACATAATGTTTACTTATAAGTGTATATTATAAAGTTGGCTTTTCGCAAATATTAAGGTGTGTGCTATATGATTAGTAACTTTGTAAGATTCAAGTTTTTACTTCTGTTAATAGTGAAATACTAGTGAAACTCAAGCACAGCAGTGGATTTAGTATGCTTGAACTGTGTGTTTGGTGGGGATAACATCCAGTAAAACACGTGGTGAGGACCCTGCTGCTGACACACCAACCATCAACACAGACCCTCTGTGGAGAGCACGGGCCAAAGCCCAGGATGGAGAAGATAAAGAAGATGCAGCCAAGAAACACATGTGCTCTAGAGAAACAGACCCAAGGAGGAGACGTGCTGAACAATTCCTGGAATATGGAAACTAATTAGTGGAAAAGTGTTAGAAAGGGGATTTGAAGGAAACCTCTGAAATAGCAAATCATGGACTTGGCTAAATGCCGAGTCACCCGGCCATAATTTGCATTTTTTTAATCTCCTAATTGTCTTATTATTTTTATTAAACCTATTTCTAAAAATTATAACTGAACTTTGTTTTTCACAATCCGAAAGACCACCAAAAGAAGACAGAAGCAACAAGTGAAGCATATGCCATGAAGTACAGTGATGTAGATTTTAGAACTGGAAATAGGAGGAAATTTATGGGAAACTGATGAATATGTATTAGCATATAGTATATAAGTCTAGTTTGAATTGCTCTGTTTTGTACGTGAGATAGGGTGAGAAGCCCTCCCCGTACCTCAGTGGGTTTTGCTTATGCTTTATCCAAACCTTAATCATAATTAATTACTGCCATATATGTATATATACTTGAATATATTTACAAAATTGTATTCATTTATAGCAAATTGTTATTCAATTAAATTGCTGCTAACTCAATAGACCTAGCTGTTTGACATCATTTATAACACTCTGCTGGAAATCCTCCCACAGCCAGCCTTCCCCCAGGTGCTGAGAGAAATCCCACAAAAGACAGGCTGGACGCTAAAAGTTTCTTAAATATTTAGTTCAGATTTATTTAAAGTCAAGTCAGTTTGTGGACACTATTTATATTATTAAAAACACTTGGAGGTTTGTACTTCTAGCAAAAATATACATTTCAGTTTGAGGGTTGTTATACTGTCGAGGAAGGAAGAGCAAAAAGTTTCCCAGGTGATGGGCACGAGTCGTGCATTGCGGCCGTGGCGGGGACACCACCGGGGTTTTGGGAAGGACAAATCCCCCAGGCTCCAACCAGCACATGCATGTCTCCAGTGCCTTCCCCCAGAGGGCTTCAAAGTGCTTCAGAAACGGTAATTCCCAACACCCCTGGCGAGGTAGGGAGGGGAGGGCTGGGCAGGGAAACTGAGGCACGGCAAAAGGAGTGGAGTGTGGCAGCAGGGGGAGGTTTGGGACCAGCCATCCCTGTAACGGGGAGGGAAAGCCCAGTGCTCTTCCCCTTTGGGTTTTAAAGGAATTATTGCACCAGGGAAATCTGCTACCCTGAAGAGGAGGAAAGTAAAATAAAATTGAGTAATTTGCTCCCACAACCCCTCCTAGGGAATATCCGTATTTTAATAAGGCTGCTCAGGACACAGGGGACTACGAGCTGCAGACAGGGAAGTGTCGCTTCTTAGGTGAGACACCATTATCCTGAAAGGGAAACTGAGCCCTTCCCAGGTCCATCCTCCTCCTTCCCGAAGCCCAAGTGACACAGCCCCACACCAGGGCCCTGGCCTGGCCCAGGCAGCACCGTGGTGTTTCACTACAGCTGTGAGAAGTTGTGAGGTAAAGTCCCAGAATGGTGCTGGGTTCAGGAAGGGCCCCTGAGCCTGGAGCTGTTCCCACCCTTGGGAACAGTGGCAGAGGAGGACTGGCAGCTTCCCTGACACAGCCACGCTCACTGGGAAGCTCCTGCCCATTGTGAGCATCCCAACCACCCCCCTCCCTGTTTATAAATCCTTGGCATTTACAGCTGCAAAGCTCTCTGCAACCAATGCACTAACAGATCCTCATGCTCCTGCTCCGAGCAGACAGCATGTGACAATCCAGGCCCCTTTCACAGAGGGGAAACTGAGGCAGGACACCAAACCCTGACCAGCTCAAGGCCCCTGACCCTTCTCACACCTTTTTTGTAACTCACGTCTGCGCAGAACAGCCAGTGGAGGCCACAGATGCTGTGCCTCTGCTCTGAGGGTGAATTTTAAGGAATCAAATCCTTTCCCTCCTACTTCCCAATCCCAGCCTCTCTCATACTGAGGTGCCAAGGGACACGTTCCCTATGGAACGAGGGTGCCAGGAGCACAGGCTCCCACACAGCACCCAGGAAGGCAGAGCTCACACAGTGCTGCTGGGAGACAGGAACACACTGCAGAGCACAGCGGGGGCTGCAGCTGAGGGTCTCTGCTGAGCCGGCCCTACCCGTGTCCAAATACTCCAGAGCTTTTCTTTGGGAAAGAGAGAAACATCCTTTCATCACACTGTCCCAGACTTCATGGCTCAGGACCACGTCTTCGGAGTGCAAATGAACAAGAGAATTCAGACAAACTGTAAGTGCTGCTGTCAGCCCTGCTGGTCCCCTCGGCCCTCCTAAGGACCAGAGCTCCCCACCCTGGGGACCCGAGGTGCCACAGTGACCTCGCTGCCTGAGCAGCCAGAGCTGGGCCATAGGAACGGGAACAGCAGCTTGGCAGATTTGTTAGTGTGTGTTAAGGAAGCCCTGGCCGAGCAGGAGGCGGCTGCAAATCCTGACGGCATCTTGCCCTATGTACCGTATCAGGGTCACATAGAAAAGAGTTTCCAGTAGGAGAAATGGAAGACACTGGGAAGGGTTTTCTTTGTTTCTGTACAAAGAGTCTTGATGGGAATCCATGGCTTCATTCTCATAAATAACAGGTCCTTAGTACATGTCCTTGTAGATCTCCTGCAGAAGGGGGTGCAGAGATGTCTCTGTCTCTGTCTTCTTGATCTTCTGCACCAGCTGGGCGTGCTCTGTCACCAGCTGTCGCAGGTCAGCCATTTTCTGCAGCAGCTTGGGGAAGAGGTACTGGGCATCCGGGTGGTTGGACTGCAGGTGGAACTCCAGCGCTCGCAGGATGTTGTCTTGGATCTCCTCCACCTGCTTCACGTTCATCAGGCCAGGGCGGTCTGTGGAGAAGGAAGCACGGTAGCTGCAGGGTCATGGTGCAGCCCTCCAAAATACACGCTGCTCCTGGGGAAAGGGAGCCAGGGACTGTAACCCACCCACCGTGACTTCAACCTCATCAGCTAGAAAGGGGAGAAGCATGCCCTTGGACAATGTATCCCCCAGCAGCACGTGAGGAAATGCCACTCTACATTTGTTGCTGTTGGTCCAAGCTTGCCAGGCATCACCGCCACAGAGAAGCTTTGGTTTTGGAAGTGTTCGGTTCTTCTCTCATGCCCTTGAGACATCCCTGGCTGACCTCAAGCCCAGCTGCAGCTCAGCTCCCCTGGTCCCCTCTGAACCACCTCTAAGTAGGGAGGAACTCTTCCTGACCCTGGCACGGCCGAGGGCACCCGCTCACCTCCGCACAGGATGATGGCAGCCACAAACAAGGACAGGTCACTGTCATCCAGCTCCAGCGCGTTGAACTTCACAGCAAACTCAAATTTGGGCTCCATGATCTCATTGAAGGGCTTGCGCAGGCTGCGCAGGAACTCGCGGGTCACGAAGCCGTTCCCGTTGGCCACCAGCAGCCCATCCTTGTTCATGATGGAGGCCAGCATGGCGAAGATGGCCTCGTGCACCCCGTACTTGAGCAGAGTCACTTGGTCGTTCAGGTAGAGGCCGACGAAGCTGGGGATGCTCTTGGCGAACTCGGTGAGCTCCCGCACGGTCTCCACCGTGGTGCACTGGCAGCGGTAGAAGACGTGCACCCCGATCTCCTTGTAGGGGGGGATGCCGTTCACCAGCTGCTTCCACACCAGCCCCTTCTCTGCCTGCCACAAGGTGTCCATGTCATGGATCACAAAAGGCTGCTTGAACAAGAAGCAAGTTAGGAGTCTGCTGGTGGGGGAGAGGTGCCAGCTCTGCCCAGGACAGTCACGTTTGTCTGCCTGTCCATGTGCCCTGCCTCTGGGGCTGACAGTGCCCCAGGGAATGTGCACCCACCCACCACAGCACAAGTGTGCAGAGCAATGGGATTTTTCCCAGCAAGGGGCAGGACATGAAGAGCCCACCTGGCTGGAGGTGGGAATGGTGCACGTGGAACAGCTATGGCAGCAGGGAGATGTGCAGCATTTCCCAGAGAACAGTGCCCTGTGCTGGCCATGGCCAACCCCACCTGCCCTGGGAGGGAACTTACTGGGGTGCTGCTGGCCTTCCCGGTCAGGATACCTCTTGCCTTCTTTTTGGTCATGTTGAAATTCTTCAGGTAGGCGTTGTAGATGTGCTTGGAGAAAGCTTTCAGGTCAGCCACCTGTGGGTTCTGGCAGCTGATCTCGCTTGCTGTCAGCCCTGCCACCAGCTTCCTCTTCTCTGCCTCCGGCATGCGCCCGAAGCGGATTGCTGGGGGGCAAAACCGGGGGTCAGGACAGCAGGGGGACCCCAGGAGATGCATCCAGAGAGGCAGCCACTGCAGACAGACAGGTCTGCTGGACAACACCTGCAGCTACACCCTGCTTCTCCAGGCTGGAGCTTCTCCAGATGAACACCTTCATGAATCAGCCACTGCTGCTTCCTCACACCACAATCCCATTCCTCTGGGCTCTTGCACAAACCCCACTTCCCTCATAAACACCTTTGCTTGTCTGGGTCCGAGATTCTTACACCTGAAACCTAAAAGTCCCAGCACAGAAGAACAATTTGTGTGTCCAGTTCCCTCTGGGCCAGTCCATAAGGGACAGCCATGAGCCAGCAGCTGTACTGCATGGTGGGAATGAACAGCCCCTTCTCAGACAGAAGAAGGAGAAGAGAAGTCAAATGCTTCAAGGCGTGGGTTTGAATGATTCTCTAGCAAGAAGAGCCATGGGCTAAAGCACAGCAGGCCATGGGCACCCTTCACGGGAGGGCAGCTGGCCAGGCCTGTGGGCAGCAGTGACACTCACCGTTGTGTGACATGCCCAGCGAGAGGCATTTCTGGAAGCGGCAGTACTGGCACTTGTTTCGGTTCTTCTTCTGAATCTTGCAGCTCCTCTCACACTTCTCGTACTCCAGCTTCATGCGGATCGTCCGGCGGAAGAAACCCTGCAGGCAGGGAGCAGGGGGACATGGTTTGGGACCAGGCTGGTTTGTTGTCCCCAGGAGCTTTAGGGAGGTTCAGGGGGGTGAGGAGAGGGAGCCCTGGGTCTCCCTGATGCAAGCAGAGTCTCCATCCCAAGGAGGTGGTGGCAGAAAGGGGCTGCAGAGGAAGAAGTGTGGGGGCACCCCACGCCTGATGCTGTGACTGTGCCAGCAGCCCACAGAGAGGGGTGGAGGAACAAGCCATAGCCGACCCCAGCCTGCAGGAATGTCTGGCAGGACCTGGGCTGCTAACACCCAGGATCCCTGCTGGATCTGCTTCTGGGAAAAGAATTCCAGAGGAACATCCAAGCTGCAGCCAGTGATCCCAGGGAGATAAATACACAGCTCACTGATGATCTGCAGCACTGAAAGTATTTTTAAAAGCAAACTCAGGGTCTCTGTGGGGACAGATGGATTTGCCTTATACAGCAAAGCATGACAAGGCAAGGTTTAGGCCATACACATCTCAGCCCCCTTCCCAGGGCAGCATTTGCTGCCTGCCTATACTCGCCCCGTTCTAGACAGGTTGAGTGTTTTACAATCAATCCCGAACCCCCGTTTTGCTGCACATCTGCTCGTGTGAGGCGGCAACCCAGGGACTACCTAACCCCTGCTTGGTGCTGCTGCACTTGGTGCTGTCCCTGGCACTCACCTTGCAGCCCTCGCAGGCGTGCACGCCGTAGTGGAAGCCCGAGGCTTTGTCTCCACAGACCCTGCACTCCACGTTCAGCGCTCCCAGCGCCGCCTCCTCGCAGCCCAGCTGCAGCTGGTCCGACAGCGACGGAGAGGAGCTCTGTGACAGGTCTGCAAACACACACAGGGACACGTCCTTCCATGTCACAGCCACAGGCCCAGCTCCTGGCGTGGCCGGCTCCTCCAGCCGTGGGGCTGAGGTGGGATTTCCAGCCCTGTCCTGCCTGCCCCTGGTGTCACATCTGGAATCTGGCACTGGTTGCAGGCAAATGCCATGGACAGAGCCAAGAATGCCCCAGCAGCTCAGACTCCACATCAGTGCTTCTTTCTTCCCTCTGGCATTCATGTCCTGGCAATGAAACCCCAACCAGCAGATTTTTTAATCCCTGGTTGGCCGGCTGCTGGCACAGGGACATCCCAGCTGGAACACCAAGAGCTCTGGAGGAGTCTCTTCTGCATCCACAAACTTTCTCTCCCACCTCCTATAATCACTTTGCTCTGAGAACTTCAAGAAGTGTCCAAGGAGGCACTCCCAAGCACCCTGGGAGGCCCCCTGCTCTGAAGCACAATGTTACCTGCCTGTCCTTTTGATTTCCACTCCAAAACCCATGGTTAATGGTTGCTAATGGAGTGACCTCAGAGGAAGAAATAAACGTCTCCATAACTTGAAGCATTATTTCACAAAGGGTAGAGATTAAAGCCAGCTGAACTCCATCCAGGGACAGATCCTCTGCCCTTGCAGCTCAGCATGCTGCCTGGGGGCTGTGGGTGTCTGGATGCTCCACAGGATGAGCTCCTGTGGCTCCTCTCACCTGTGTAGCTGCTTGAAGGCAGCGAGCTGTCTGGTCCTCCAGTTGGGTCTGAGGCTCCACTTGCCACCATCACTGCCTCTTCCTCTTCCTCTTCCTTGACCTCAGGTACTTCCTCCTGTAGTTGTTCCATAATTGATCACCCCTCAGTGCCAAGACTGCAATCCCTGTCATAGCTCTGGCATCATCCGTGTCTATCCAAGATGGACCCCACCAGGCTGTTCCTGCTAGCCTGCAGGACATGGAGAGAGGCCACTGAGTGCAGCTCAGCAGCAGGGCAGTGTCACCAACCACACCAGTCCTGCTCTGTGCTTGCTCCTCAGCCAGTGAGACACACAGAGCAGGGCCCATTCCAGATCCCTTTGCACTCTGGAATAAACATTCTGTAGGACTCAAGGAAGCAAAAGCTCACAGAATTGTTTTTAAAGCCCAGCAGACCACAAACCATCCCAGATGCCACCATCCCAGGGACCAGGGGTCCCCAGCTTACAAGTCCCATAGCAGAAATCCTGCTCCAGACAATGCCCCCAGAGCCACCAGTGACTTGGGATGTGATGGTGACAGCCAGGGCTGAGGTCTGGTAGAACCAACACCTCCAGGAGGACCAAAGTAGGGCTGGCTTCACCTTCTGTCCCTGCCTGGCCATGGCAGAGCCCAGACTGGGAGCAGCAGCTGATCAGGGTGGGCCGTGCCCGTGGGTGGAAGATACTGGGGGAGCAGGAGCTTGTGGCACAGCAGGCAGTGGCTAGAAGTCCCTGGCCCGTGCAAGCCATCTGCAAGACTGATGGCTTCCTGTCAGCCCTGCACTCACACTCCTTCCCGTCAGAGTGCTGCCAGCTACAGCCTTTGTGTTTGTTTTCACTTGGCTCCTCTGCCAAGAGCAGGGCTGAACGTGTTGCTGTTGCTCTGCGCAGCTGCCGGGCCGTGCTCAGCCACGGGGTCCAGCAGTGAGATC
The DNA here is from genome assembly GCA_013397195.1 of Hylia prasina. Lineage (NCBI taxonomy): Eukaryota > Metazoa > Chordata > Aves > Passeriformes > Sylviidae > Hylia > Hylia prasina. The sequence continues at coordinate 390,043 of VYXD01002319.1, forward strand.
CCAACAGCCACACAATCCAACCAGTGTCTTAATCCTGGGTTTCCTGTGGGAGGAACGGCCCCATCCTCCCCCACACACTTCCGCTCCTTGTTTGCCTTACTCCATCCCAAAGAGCCCACAAAAAGCTCCAGCCGTCCAAACGCTGCAGCACCATGGCAGAGCCATCCCCACCTCCCACCCAACCGTGCTGGATCTTGACTCCTAAACTGACTCTTCATTGAGTAATTAATATCTCAAGCCCGTCTTATGTAAAATTCCATCCACTTCCTTAAGAGAGCTATTTTTAAGTGGAGAAATACCCATCAGGAAAGCCACTGAAATCCAGGTTCAACCAAGAAAGCCTCAATTCACAGACCCAAATTAAACTAATGCAGGATCTTGCAGGGGCCTTGTACAAAGGCAACCACAAGCTCTGGGATGGTCTGTGCCCCATGCCCAGCCCACAGCACAGCTCAGGGCTTGCTGGGCGAGGGGAGCAGTGACCCAGGACTCCCTGGATTTGTTTGCCCTCCCGCAGCAAACCCTCAAACCTGGCACTTCAAACTTGAGCTGCAGCCAGCTCCTTAGATTGCTGGAAAGACATCAAGGTCAGAGGTCCCTGAAAGAGCAAGGAAGCAGCTCAGGGAGAGAACAAAACCTGCAGGTGGGAGGGTGAACACAAACACGTCACATAGCCAGGATACGAGTCACCCCTGGAGCTGGTGCTGCACCAGAGCCTGGGTCTCCTGTCCCCTCGGCACTGGGAATTCAGACTGCAGGACAGGTGGCTTTGTTTCCAGGTGAGGTAGGTTAGTGGCAACAGTGAGCACACCGCCCTGTGCCCCCTGGCAGCAGGAGCAGGCAGAGGGGTGCTCCCTTCCGTGCCTCCACAAGAGCACTGAGGGACCATTGAAGGGCTGTGTTATCCTTGGCCTCTGCTCACACATCCCACGTGGTGGCACAGGGCAGACAGGCAGGAAAACCTATTCATTGGAGATGGCGGGTAGTGAACTTCACCGTTTTCAGAGTTATATATAAATGATCACAGAAACATCAGGGAAACACTTTTGCCTGGCAGAGCAGTTAGTGGGGGAAAGCTTGTGGCAGGAGAAGCTCGTCTACAGTGGAAAATCCATCCTGCAGCAGCTTAATGAGCAGCTCATTAGCTTCCCTTGGTCCCTGGCATCCAGCACAAGCCTCTTGCTTTAAACCCACTGCAGACAGAGCTCTTTGCCCCAGATGTCTCATGGGACATGTTGGAATAATGTGGCACATCCCTGACATGCTGTCCTCCATCCATCGGCTCTACTCAGGGCCATGTGCTCCCAGGGCAGCAGCGAGGTTTTGGCATGCAGTTTGCTCCCCAAAACACAGAAAAGCAACTCCAAAACTGTGCCTGGATGGGTGTGAGGAAGGGGAAAGCAGAGGATGAGACACAGACAGACAGCTCCATGGGCCTCCAGCTAAGGCTACTCATGTACACACAGGCATTACAGAACGGATATGGATATGAATCCCACACTTTGAGAGTGGCTGGAGAGCCAGAGAGAGTAAAGCTTTTACCAGAAGGCTCTGAATGTATTGTTTGTACATCTCCTTGCAGGCCAAGAGTTCAGGGGCCTGGGCAGAGAGGAGCTGTGGGAGCTCTTCGCACACCTGCCTCTCCCTCAACCCTTCCCATTTTCTAAACAACTGGGATAGAGGGAGAGGACTGGAAAAAAGATTGATCTCACATGGGAGGCTGCAGCCCCTGCCTCTGGCAGATGAAAGGCCAAGGCAGCCTGGGTGAAGGGCAGGGCATGGCTGTGCCTGTGCACGCCTTGGAGGAGCCAGCCAGCGGGGCAGAGGCCCCAGGAGGAGAGGGACTTCAGCCCTTGTCCCTGTGCCAGGCAGAGACTGTGGAGATTCACCACGGATTCACATGCTCCCCTCGGTTCCCCTGCAAGCCCTGCAGTGGGAACGGGGGCCTGGGAAGCTGGAGCTCTCCAGAGGTTTGTCCAAACTCCCTCTGTGTGAGCACAAGGAGGGACCTGCCCTGCCAGCACCGCAGCCTGGAATCTTTGTGGGACAGCACTGGGGATGACAAAGGACAGCCAAAGGGCCTGTCTCCACCCCAGGACCTCTCCAGGCATTTGGTGGCTCCGCATCCAGTGGCCAAGTTGCCAGAGCAGGAGAAGGGATAACTTGGTCTCCTCCTCTTGGCTGAGTCCTGTGCCAGAGCACAGCACACAAGCTCCAAGCTGAAGGAACATGGGTAGAGATTTCTGCCTGCACAGACACCCACCCCTTTCTTCCATTCGGCAGCTGTCACAGGACACTGATGGAAACAAGAATGGAGACTGTGAATTTCTTCCTAAGCATATCCAGAGAATCTAGCAAAGCCGTTTTTCCTCTTCCCACAGGATGGGAATGAGCAAGAGGGCAAGCATCTCATGACTTGCTGTGTCCTTGCCTCAATGCCTGTTCCAAAGAGCTTTGGTAACCCTGGCTGAGCCAGCAGCTTCCTCTGCAGCTGGTGCAGGGAGGGTTTGTTTGCTGGCTCTGGGCTTGGGCTGATGCCTGCTGGCTGCAAACAGCTTGGGCAACAGGTTTGTCTTTCCTAGAAGCTGGCATCTACGCCAAGCTAAACCATCAGTGGTAACAGGGAGAGAGACGTGGCACAACCAGAGGAGGAAAAAAACAGGAATAAAAGTTAAAAGAAGATAAATCTTCAGTGCGGATTCCCCGCAAGAAGAACTTCTCCAGAGCTAACCAGGATCCAAGCCTCCAGTTCATCAGCCAACAGCTTGTGCCCCTGTGGCCTGGCAGTTCCCCTGGCTGCTGGTTAGCACCTATACCCTGAAGCCAAGCTCAGAGTTTCCAGGGAAAGCAAAGCACCAAAGAAAGGTCCAATCCTCCCAAGAGTCAAGTCACAGAGTTGATCCGCTCAAAGCAATTGTTCCATATGACTGTGCTATAAAAGAGGTCATAAGGAATGGCAAAAAGAAACCAATATACCATGGGAGCATTCCTCACTTGTGTTTATTCCTCTGGACAAAGTTCACCAAATGCACAGCCAAAAGAAACAGAAGGGGTGAGATGAGAACTCAGCCCTCCATAGGGCAGCACTGTGATGCACAGCACATTTTGAATCCACAATTGAAAACTGACCTGAATCCATAAAGGAGATGTGATTGCTGCTGGTTGACCACCTTCTGCAGACTTCCTCAGGTAGTGCCACTGCTTCCAAGATCTGCTGATCAAGTACCAGTTTCTGTTCCTTCCCCTACACGTCAGCTACTACTAATAAAAGCCAAATAAGAGCTAAGCAGATGCTGCAATACAGGAAAGGTAACTAGGAGTACAAAACAGGAGAGACGAACACTGAAAACATGTTTATGTTTGGTCCTGGAAGATCAGCATACCCCCATATTAGCCAATGAGATCTCAGCAGCACTTACTAGCTGAGTGTTTCCTCCCTTACTCAAAGTCTTGGCCACAAGGCAGGCTACACACAAAAATAAACTACTACAGCTAGCAAGGAAGAGCCCTCCCCCACAGCACTGACCACGATGGACATTCTGGGCCAGATTCTTCCCCTTGAAGCATCTGCTTAGATGCTGCACCATGCCCCAGAGTCCAGTCCTGTGATTCTCTCTCCAAGGCTGCTTGTTCTGCACTACCTGTGCTTCCCTGTGCTGGGCTCATTAAGCAGGGGGTGCTGCCAGAGCTGCCATGACCATTAGCTGCTGCTAATTACTCAGGGACTTGTGACACAGGGTGCAGGAGATTCCCTCAGCTGCCTTGAGCAGCCTGGCTTGCCAAAATGAATCACACATCTATTGCATGTTCTAACTCACCCACTTCCTGGGCACTGAGGGGGGGAAAAAAACCCAGCTCGTTAAAAAGGTTATAAAACTTGCCAGATTCTTTTCTTTTTCTACTATGATTGATGCTGTCCCCTAAACCAGGTCATCACATTTTGCTCCAAAAGGAACTTCCTGCTGGTTTTGTTCAGAGTGGAAGAGGTATTGCAGACACAGAAAAATAGCAGAATTTGGACATTGAACTCAGCCATGCACAAAGCAGGTGCCAGGCTGCTCTTCTCCAGGAGCTGTAGCCGTCCCTGGCTCCAGCAGCTGCAAGCATACATGAGATGTGCTCCAAAATCTTGAGATGGCAGATGTGGGAAGACAGAGAGATCATCCCTCAACAGCTTCCCAGCAGAGGGACTTCCTGCCCTCCTCAGGCTCCGTGGCTGATGCTGGCAGAAGGGCAGCAGCAGGGCAGGCAGGGAAGAGCTGAGCAGTTGTCAGCTCTTATTTGAAGTGCTGCTCCATGACCTGCAGCAAATCTGGTCAAATCCTCTACTTCCATTTCCTTGATCAAAAATAAAAAAAACACCCAACCAAATCCAAAACCCATCACAAAGAAACAAACCCAGGATTTTTTGCAGTGCTTCTTTCCTGATCCTTCCCTGGCTGTGTTAGCTCATGGAGACAGCATGTTTTGGAAGTGCAGAGCAATAGACCAGTGCCAAGCGTCATTGTTTATTCCTGTGTTACAGATTTTGACACCTGTTTGCAGTCACACTCGCAGGTCTGGCCTGCCCAGCCCCAGGTCAGCTCCCTGCACTGCTCGTGACCATCTTCTCCTGTTGTACATTCCTGTACAAGGCACTTCCAGGATGACTTTCAGGAAGTGAACTGGTGCATCTCATTCTGCCAACTGCTGACTGGTATTTGTGTTTAGCAGTCAACTCAGGACAGACTGAAGTACCTATGGCCAGGAGGGACACGTGGGTCTGACCCATTGGAACAAGGACAGCAGCCAGGGAACAAGCAGGTACTGGAAAGGTGACACCACTGGGGCTTCTCAGTGCTGGAAACGGCACAGAAGTGCTGCTATTTGAGAAGATCATTAAGTCTGGCAAGGAGAGAGGATCATCCCCCCACAGCCCAGGGCACAGCAGAAGTGGCTGTGAAACTGTGGCAATGCTTTGGGATCACGCTGGAAACCTGGCACTCTCATGCCAGAGCTGTCTGGGATATATTCCCCTTTCCTTTAGCATCCCAAAGGTGGGGAGATTGGAGGCTCAGAATTCACTGACCCACTGCAAGATGACGCTTTCCCAAACTGCTGAAGTCCTCTTGGCTGTACTCCAAGGCAGTCAGTTTGCTCAGGGACCCCTTGTCCTCCCAAACCTGAGCAGGACACGTGGAAGGATCTGGTTTCAGGAACATCAGTAATTATAGAACAGGGCTGGTGAGGGAGGAGCTCACAGAAACAGCAACACCACTTCCCAAGGCACAGGGAAGTTACAGACTCACAGTGGGCACAGGGTGTTACAGACTCAGAGCAGCACTGAAATGGAACTCCAGGAAAGTGGAGAGTGGAACAAGCTGTGGCTGTGAAGCACTGCTGGTGGCCAGTGAGACCAAGTCTGGCACTGCTGTGCACACCAGCTTAAGATTTCCCTGAAGTCTCTGGGTCACTGGGACACCAGCAAGTGCCACTGCTGCTTTGGAAGGTTGGAAGGGGCAATCGGCTCCCCAGACAAGCAATGGGGGCAGAAAAGCAGCAGTGGGCTGATGAGTCACTTAGGATCACAGATGCCTGCAGCCTTCTATCTGGAGCCAAACATCCAGCAGGGCCCTAGGTTTCACTGCTGTGCTGCCAGTCCTCCCAGATGCAGGAAAATGCCTACAAAACCAAGAGCAAACCTCTTTGCAGCAACTGATTTTAGATCCCATGGCCTAACCACGAAAAAAAATAAATCCATCAGCCTGTAAGTTTTGTTATGTTTACACTTGGATTCCCAGAAAAGTGCTGCTTGGCTTTGTAGGCTTTAGCAAAATATCCTGGGCACCAGCCATGCTGCTCTGGTCCCAGGATGCAGCTGACAGAGCAATGGTGCCAGGCACAAGTTCTGATGATTCAGCAGGGCCAGGAACACGCGCAGCGAGAGGGATGGAGCTGATTGCTGTGTCTGCTGCAGCTCCCCTTCACCACGGAGCAGGAAAACACAGGGGTCCCAGTCTGACTGCACACAGCCCCCTAAGAAAACCTCCACAGAACACCAGAATCACTTTTCCACACAAACTAGTACAACCCTCTCAGGGAACTAGATGGGAGTGCTGTTTCCTTACTATTTTTGGCCACATTCACACAGCAAGAGCTGCCTGGACAACAGAGATTCCCCTGCCTTTTCAGCAGGGAAAGGAGCAGTGACCGTGTCAGTGTGATCCTGCCAAGACTCACAGTGTGCTCTGACCATTTGGATTTCTGCCTCAGCCCCCAGAAAACAAAATGCTTGAGCAAAGTATTCACACCTTTCATAACATCCTCGTGCCTTTGGCAGCATCTTGGGGGTACAGGGTGAGCCACAGAGTTCACAGCCAGCCAACAGCTACTGCTTCCTGACACAGCCAGCTGCTGGCAGCTCATCAGGCTCCTCAAGTTCATGCTCACCAACAACCCTTTTCCAGAGATCCCCATGTCCCTAAGTTCCACAACACAAGTTCCCATGGACATGAGAACCCACAAATATTTTCAGAGATGTGGGTCTCTGACCATCAGCCCTGATGGGGTTAACAGCTTTCAACAGCCAGCATCTCCAGCAGAATCCATATAAACAACTTTAACGTGAAAAGATGATTTGGCCATTTTCAGAAACATCCTAGATTGCATTATGATGAAATCAAGAGTTCCACTGAAAAACGCTTGTAACAAGTCAGGCAGGATAGGGATTTGAGCTTAGGTTCCCATCAACAAGATGACTGCACAAAGCATTGCTTATTTTGAAGCCATCTCACACAAGTCCTGCCAGGAAAGGCCTGACAAAGCCTGTCCTAATGAGATAGGCATGTGTTTCGCAGTAAAGTCTGTCTTAACAGCCCATCAAAGAAATGCTTCCCTATCAGCTCATCTGCCCTTTCAAAACCAAAACCATTCCCTGTCTCCAACCCACATATCTGTTAAGGGTTGAACATGCATGTTCTGGTTCTTGTTATTTCAAGTTCCAGTTCCCAGACCAGGGCAAATCAGGAAATGCAGCAACAGCTTTGGATAACGCAGAGGTTACCAGGCTGTGGCTATGCCCCAGCTCCAGAGGTGGGTTCTGGCTTGACCCAGCACCATAACAAACACTTGTGTTTCTTGCTTGTGCTTTCATCCTGCCACTTCCTCCTCCCTGGTCAGGATTCCCCTGCAAACCACAGCCCCCCAAAAACTCAAAACTTTGAGCAGAGCTTGTCTGTGAGGTCCCCAAGAAAACACCTCAACATACACATGAATTTCAGAGCCCTTTGCAAAGACAAATAGACCTGACCAAAACGATCCCAGATGTTCACAAGCTCTTGGCTAAGCCTTGGAGAACACAGACATTTTCCAGACACTATGACTGAAACAGTGAATATTAAAGCATTTCAAGAAGTCATAATGAAACTAAGATACATCTTGAGTCAGTTTTGCTGTGAACCCTTTCTGCAATCAAGCAGGGCTCCAGTGAACGTCATCCCAAAACATATATTTTGGGGAAGATGCATTTCATGATCTTCTTGACCAAAAGGATTCATACTGGCACATCAATAATTCCACTCTAAACCCTGCTTTGGGAAAGTAATTTCCCAGGCATTCTGCCAAGGCAAGCACATTTCAGAGTATTAACAAAAAAATAAAACTAGTTCCACAGAAAAATCTTACTTGTCCTCACTATGGAAATCACTTCTCCTTGTCCAGACTTTCCCAGAGCCTCCAAAATTACTGTAGCAGTGCATCTCTGAACAGAGACACTTCTGGAAAAAGCAGAGATTACCCTGCAGCACCTGATGAGAAGCAGCAACACAGCCCAGTGAATCTGTAGTGATCAGTTTGTTCCTGCTCTAAGCATAAGAGTCAGGAAAAACCACAAAACCCCTAACATCTAACATGTCATCGTCAGGGCAAGCCAGGCTGGGCTCCGACAGCAAATAACCTTTCAGGCATAAGCACTGTAACATCATCTCACCCAATTAAAACATCATTTGTATGTCAGGTTCTGTTGTTCAGAGGAGCCCAAGAGTCACTTGTTGTGCCAATCCTTCAGTCTCCAAGAACATTTGCAGATTTCCAGTCCATAATTCAACAGCCACAGATTAAATATTCCCCAAAGGGCAACAAGATGTACAGTACAAAAATACATATTTTTCAAAAGGCATCACACAAGACAGAGCCCATCAACACCAGAAAGCAATTCTGTACAACAATGCTCTTCTGATCAGCAAAGCCTCACGGGGCTCATTATAAAATCCTCTCCACACACTGTGAAAATCCTTGGAAGTCTGTGTCTTGAATACCAGAAGAGGGATGGCGTAACCATTGCACCAATCTGACACAGAACCCACAACAACAGCTCAACACCTCAGATCTGTGTGGAGGCAAACACAGACCCACAGCCACGTGCAGACAGCCCCAGCACCGCTGATTCCAGGAATCACTTCAGGGGTCTGTGGGCAGGACAGTGCCCACCCATGGCCCTGCTGACAACCTCCTCAAAAACCCCTGTCCTGCCTCTGCCATGACCTGCTCAGCTTTGTCCGACACCGACAGCACCGGCACCACTGCGGGGTCGTGTGTGGGATTGTTGGGTGATTGGTTACCCACGCGCAGCCCTGGATCTCCTGTGCCCTCCCTCATCTACAAGAGCCAATTTCAGTCATAAACATCAGTGAAATAATGAAATGTTATGCCCCTGTGCTTTGACAGCAAGAGCCAGCTGAGGAGAACAGGACCAGACCATGGTCCTCACAGTGTATCCGTAAGATCGTATTCAGAAACCCAACAAAAATGAGGTAGAGAGTTTAAATTTAAAATGAAATTTAAGAAAGTTTAAGCTCTTGGACAAAGGGAAACTTGCTGGAAGCAAATTGCTCTTGCCAGGCTCTTGCCTACCCCTAATTTTCAGAAACACTGCTAAGTGCCTGGGTGGGTGGCCCGCGTGCAAAGGGGAAGGGTTACCTCTGCGGAGCAGCTGTCCCCGTCCGCCTGCCGCCGAAAGCCACCGCACGGTCACCATGTCAGCACCCACAGCCAAGACCTGGAGCAATCTGCAGGAGGACAGAGAGCAAGTTTCCACGGCTGTGCTGAAGGCCAGATATTTATGCTGCTGGGAGCACTGGGCTGGGTCCAGCAGCAGCTCTGAAATTTAAACACACACTCCCTCTTTCGCACGCTGAAACTCTGGGCCAGGGTGACTCCAGGGGGCCGCTGCCACAGGCAGCATCTGTCCCAAGACCAGGAGGTAGAGCAAACCCTGGGGTGTCCCAGCAGAGACAGCCCCATCCCCTCATCATGGATGTCACCTTTGCCTTAAGGTCAGGGTCACCCACAGCCAGAGGCTGGTGACCCTGAGCTTTTATGACAACGCACAAAATTGATGCTAGAAAAAGGTCTATGGTGGCCACAAGGCTGCTTGTTTACTCAGCTTGCTTAATTCACCTTCAAGAGGCTGCCAGAAAGTTCCTGCAACTTTAATGAACTTCCTCTTGGGTGGCTGAAACTTAAGGATTCAACAGAGTTCATTCACTCCTCTTGGTTTTCCTGATAACTTTGCCTTGTATGAATTTCAGGCTCAAAAGAGAAGGAAGAGACTTATGCCAGGAAAAAAAATGGCTTATGAGGCTTTGAACTAGAGGACTTCGAGAAAATATGTCCTATTTTTAGACAGTTATGCAGACTAACTGGACTAAAACATTAAACAAAGATGTTGTGAACATGATGCTATTTGCACCCACATACCCTCCCTGACATTACCCAGGCTTAGCTGCTCCTCCCACTCTGAGAGAAAAGCCCCGTTTTGTATTGCTGCCCTTGACATGGGACAACCTGGGAGGCAGCTGAGGACCAGAAATAAACCAGAAATAAACCAGAAATAAACCAGCAACAAACCAGCATCACCAGCCCCTACCAGGCCAGGCAGCAACCTGGGAGTGCTGTGCTGAGAGTGAACCCCCAGCCCAGCACATCCTCCCAGGTCTGACATGGCAGTGGCAGCTGCAGCTGCCCAGGAGAGATGAAAAAAGAACATGAACCCTCTGCCTCAAAAGCTGAGGATCCCAGGGGCCTGAGTGTGGAGGGTGTTCCCTACAGGATCAAGGCACATCCAGAGGAGGGCACAAGTGTGAGATCCAAAAGTACAACCCAAGTTCCTTGCACTGGAGCATCAATCACATCAGGATTTCTCAATCAGTGATGTCAAAGCCACATCCTCTTGAAGGCAGTGATTGCCCCTGTTTAGAGTTGGGGCCTGAGGACAGTCCAGAGCTCTGCCAAGTGTGGATCCAGCACCAGCCTCTGCCTCAGTGGGGCCACAAAACCACCCTCAGGAGCTTCACTTTCACAGCAGGTTTCTCATCCCTTCTCCCCCAACACAGAAGATAATTTTTCTAAACAATCCTGACAAAGTTTCTCTTTAATCTCTCTGACAAAGAACAATACTAAAGTCATTCCAGCCCCACTGGCACATCAGGAGGTGGCTTTCTCCACCTCCACCAGCAATAAAGCTCATCCTGATTCAGTAACACAGCATTAGCCTTGACACTGTCAACGAGGGCTGAATCACATGCAGGGAGTGCACAAATCACACCCTGAGCTCTCTGTCATTGCAGACCAGGGTGCTCTGCTGCTGCTGCTGCCAGACATCTGAGAATTAAAACTAAATGCTTGGCTCACCTTGTCCCACTCACAGCTAAATGCCAGGACATGCCCATCACACCACACACAAAGCAACACTTGTGCCAGCTCAGCAGGGCATGGAGGGAACCTGCCAGCACATCCCACCTGGATGTTTCCTCTGCTGTCCCTGGCTGACACATGCCAAGTCATCAGGAAAACTCCCACCTCAGCCTGGAGCATGTTTGTACAGAAGAGGATACTCTGATGAAGGCAACAAGAGATTTGCATGGAGAGGGCAGGAGGAGAGGAGAGCTGAGCAGAAGCAAGAAATGGGACAACCCACAGGCCACTGTGTTAAAGACCAACACTGCAGCCAGCCCTGGGACTCTGATTCACGGGGCAGCCACCGCTCAGATCCCCCTGCAGCACCATGACGGGCATTGTCCAGACCCTACAGCACATCTGAGTCCTTCCCGCAAGCATGTCCTTCATCTGGGATCTCAGGGAAGGAGAGAGTGGAATGGGCAGATATGAGGGATGAGAAAGGACTCTCAGCTCCTTTCTCCCGGAGCAGCTCCTTACCGGATGCTCTGCTCAAGGTCCCTCCTGACCCTCTTGCTTCTCCTCCTTCCAGCCCCAGACTTCCTACAGTGCTTGTTACCCTCAATCCTCAGACCAATTCCCCCTCCACCACCCCACCCTGGCACAGAAGACAGGCACACTGTCCCCCTAAGCCTCCTGCCGTGTGAGCCATGTCCCGTCCTCGGTCTCCCCTGATTTCCCAAGAGGAGCTACAGCCTGAAGTCACTGATGCTGCTCACGCCCCAGCTCTTCACAGCCATGTCCCCCTTGCACCAACCCCAGCCCCTCACACAGCCCCTCGCACTCCCCGCCCCT
>VYXD01002319.1:401806-413050 GCA_013397195.1 Hylia prasina
GGTGCGGGGTCAGCGCTTTGGGCTCAGCGCTCCGGGAGCCCGAGCAGCGCCACTGATTCCCCCCTTCGCCCCCAGCAGTTCGCACCGCGGCCCCGTCGCGCCTCGGTAGAAGATAACAGCCCAGCCTCGGGACAGAGCTGGGAAGGGCTCACTCTGCCCAGAAAAGCCGTTGCAGAGTGNTGTCCCAGCGCCGAGGGAAGCGGGGAGACGTGATGCATTTGACCTGCACTGCCCGTGCCCCCGCCGTGCGTCAGCGCGGCCGCGTGGGAACCGGCCGGGGCCACCCCGCGCCCCGGGCACACTGAGCGCTTTGTCCCGGGGCCCCTCCGGCCACGGTGGAAAAAAACTGAGAAACACTGTGAGACCCGGGACCAGCGCCGTTCGAGGCCCGGGAGGAAACAGATCATAATCTCCCTAACGAACTCAGCGCATCTGAGTAACGGGGCAGAGTCGGTGCAGAGCTTTGCTCCCGGGGCTTGTTCCAGAGGCGACCCTGGCTCTATGCCCCAGACTATAAATGCCCCAAAGGCACAGGTGACTGGGACAGTATTTATACAGAGGTGCTTGAAAAACTCACCCAAATGATGGTGTGTTATTGTGGCTTTTTTGTTTTGTTCTGTGTCCCTCTTGGCCCTCCACACACCAACCCAAAATTGCAAGTGGGGCCACCTTCCACAGGTTGTGGCTGATGGCTGTCAAAGGGTTCTTTCACACAGGGGGAATCCAAGGAAAGAGGGCTGGTTGGTGCCTGCAGGGCTGCTAGTGTGTGGGGCAGGAGGTCTGAGGCCAGGGGCTCCAAAAGCTTTATTGGTCATTAGTTTCTGCTAAGTGACTCCAGAACTAACAACCACGGCCAGGGAACACAGTGGTAGCTGTAGTTAGGGACCTGGCGTGGTGTGGGGGTGACAAGAAGGCCCTGCTTGGTCAGTCCAGCTGTGCTTGGCTGGTGGCAAAGCCCCACGCCCTGGAGCACAGTGAGTTATGCAGAAGGGTTGCTGTAGAAACCAAGGGAGAACTGCAGCCCTGGGCCACAGAGTCCCGACCCATCAGCGCCTCTTTTTTAGTACAGTGTGTAAAACAGAGCACAAGGAGTTGAGTCCAGCAGTCCAGAGGAGAAGGTCCCACTGCCCTCTGCCCAGCACTGGGCTGTCTGAAGCCCTTTGCTGATGGAAATGGGAGCAACTCTGCCTTATGCAGTTCCCTGTAGGCTCTGTGCTGGTCCCCACTCTGGCTCCAGCCAGAGACGGCCACACTGACCATCCACTTGGAGGGACAAGCTGAGCCCTGCCATTCCCAGCTGGGCTCTGCCATCCTGGTGGGCTAATTGGTGGGCTCTGTGGCCATGGTGTCCACATCTGGAGATGGCAACACACTCCTGTTGTTCCCACCGTTGCTCATGTTTTCCTTGCTGTTTTCCCTCGTGGGATCACTGCCTTTATCCTCCACCCTCTGCTTGAGTTTGAGGGAAGAATCTCTCCGTGACAGAAGGGGCTGGTAGCCAGCGAAGATTCCTCCACTCACGTTTGTTCGCTTGTCTGGGGGTGGACAGAAAAAGAGAGTTGTTTACCTGGGGCCCAGAACTGACTGTTCAGCTGAGAAAAAGGTTTGTGGAGTCCCTCATTGCAGTAGGCATTGCAGTATCTTCTCTGAGAGTCCTTCCAGCCACCAAAATGCCCCCAAAAAAGGGGAGGATGGGTGGGGGTCTGGGCTCATGCCCCAGCATGGCTCAGGAGGTCCAGGGAAGGGTGGTCAGCTGGTCAGTCTCCTACCTCCTGGCCCGATGGGGTGCATCAGTCGGTTCATCTGGACGTTCCAGTGCTTGACGTTGGTGCTGGCCTGTCGCAGCTTCCGCTGGGCTGCCTGGCAGGGGATGGAGGGAAGGGGTGAGCTGGTGCCCCACTGCCCCGGATCTGGGACCGTGGGCACGGGTTTCCCTTCCCCGAGAAAGTCTGGATTGGAGGTTCCCTCTGGGATGGAGACACAGCTGATCCTCCCCTAGACCTTCTGCTCCCCCTCCAACCCTCCTCCCTTCACGCACTCCCACTGTCAACATCACTTTGGACACCGGCGCTTTCTCCCCAGGGCAGGACATGCTTGTCCTGTCTCAGCCACTGCATCAAGCTGTGCCTGCACATGGCACAGCTCAGAAACCCTCATGGCAATTCAGCTTAGTCCTCCCCAGTACAGAGGTGACTCTGGGAGGGCTGCAAAGTCCCCTGGGTTCACCGTGGCATGGACGTGACGCTCACCATGACATCTTGGTCCACCCTCTGCCTGTTCACTCTCACTTCTTCCAGCTGCTTCTGTGCCTCTTCCAGGCACTTGTTCTTGTTCTCCATCTCCTGCTTGAGGACTTGCTTCTCCCTCTGAGTTTTGATGATGTATTCTTCTTGCTCCTCTTTCAGCTTCATCAGCTGTTTCAGCTTCTCCTCTTCCTCAGCCAGTAGCCTGACAATGAAGAGCAAGAGGTGAGGATGTCCCCCTGCCACTTCTTCCACCAGCTTTCCCTGTCCCAGCCTGCATCCTGGGAAGTCACCAGCACACCCCAGTACCCGGGAGGGCTGAGCTGCCCTGGGGAGCTCATCCCCATGCCCAGCTGCTGCCCTGGGAGCAGGGCTGCCCAAGAAAGCGGAGGGATGCCCTAGTCCTACCTGGCCTGTGCATATCTCACAGCCTCCTCGTCCTGCCGTGCCTTCACCTCCTGCTGCAGGGCCTCCTGGAGCCTCTCCTGCATGTCCTCCAGCTCCAGGATGCGCTTGCGCTGCCGCTCTGCCTCTGCCTCCTTCAGGACCATCTCTGCCTGCATGGAGGCACGAGCCTGCGGCGGGCACAGGAGCCATCAGTTGGCCAGGCCACCACCAGTGTCCCCAGAACCCACTGGCTGGAGCAGCCCAGAGCAGGGGCAGCCCGTGGTGACAGGCTCAAAGCAAAGCTGTTTCCCTGCTCAGGAGACAGGCTGTGTCATTTGGAGCCAGTGCTGGGTGTGAGGTCAGAAATGGGCTCCCTGTCTGGCCTGGCAGCAGCACGCACCTCTCACTGCCCCTCAGCTAAAATCCCTTGAGGCAGGTCGTCCTCATCTCCTGCTCAAAGGGATCTCAGGCACAACAGAGCCCAGAGGTGATGGGTGCCAGCAGCATTGTACATCCAAACCCCTGTGCTGCCCCAGGCAAGGGAAGGAGAAGGAAGCACCCACGCCGTGAGCACCACAGTCCATGTGGGATGCACCCACCTGCTCAGCCTCCCGCAGCTGGATCTCCAGGGTCCTCTGCATCTCCTCGTGCTGCTGCCTCCGCCGCTGCTCCTCCTCCTGCAGCAGGATCTCTGCCTGCCTCTGGGCCTCCTTGAGCAGCTCCAGCTCCTGCAGCTTCCTCTCCTTCTCCTCCTGCAGCTGCTTGAGCCGTTGCGTCTCCTCCTCCTTGGCCGCCTTGCGCTGCTCCCGCTGCTCCCTCTGCTCTCGTCGCTTCTGCTTCAGGTCCTTGTGCAGGGACTTCTTTCCCTCTGCCTGCAGGCGGATGGCCGTCTGGATGGCTGGGGAGGGAGGGCACGGTCAGTGGGGACACGCAGGGGGCACGGGGAAGCTGGGGAAGGGCACAGACCGAGTGTCCACTCCTGGCGCTGCCGGGTGTCGGAGGCGCTCATCTCGTAGGTGCGGGACGAGGTCTTCACACAGAACATGCACCTCTTCCCATCCCTGTCCGGCAACACCTGCAGGGAGAGGGCACAGCTCAGCGCTACCCACCGTGTCCCACCTTATCCCCCCGTTTTGAGCCACAGGACTGGCTCTCCCGTGCTCAGGGATGTGAAGTTGTGTGTTCTTGAGTCTCCCTTCCAGGGGTCTGAGGGGTCTGCTGCGGCCCGGGCTGTACCTCCACGCAGCAGTGCTTGTCCAGCGCGATGCTCCCCTTCTTCTCCTTCCGTTCCTCGCTCATGTAGTAGGACAGGGCACTGGGCTTCAGCATGAACCACCGCTCCGACCAGTTCCTCCTCAGCTGGCCCTTCTTCCAGAGGTAGCCCTGCACCCCAGAGACATGGAGATCAAAACGGGGTGGGAGCAGGACGGAGCTTGTGCCCAGAACATGTGGGCTCCTTGCCTGTTTGAGCACATCCTCGATGACCTCCTGGTACACCTCCTCCACGGCCATGCTGATGGCCTCCTGCTCGATGCCTCTCAGGAACCTCCCCGAGTTCACCATGTCCAGGAACTGCCAGACCGTGAGCCCGCCCTGCCCCTGCGGCTCCTGGGACAGGAAATCGTCCAGCTCGCAGGAGTTCAGCTCCACGTTCATGGCTGTGCAGATCTTCTTCAGCAGGTACTCCACCTGTGGGGAGGGGGGCACTCAGTGACAGGAAGAAGCCAGAGCTGTCCCCACCCCATCGCCCTATTTTGGAGAGCCCCAAGGCCACATCCCTCTCCAGCCTGGAGATGCAGGACCCTGACCCCAGAGGGATCACTCTTTGTGATGGCTGGGGCATTCCAGGCAGCAGGCTGGCTCAGGAGACTGGAACTGGGTTAGAGTTTGACCTCTACTGAGAGGTTTTTCCTTTTAACCCAAAGGCTGGGATGTTTTGGCTGGTTTGTCTGCAGAGTAAGAAAACTCTGTAGCAGTCAAGAGCCTGAGGGAGTACAGCCAGCACTGCTGAACCCCTTTCAGGACTGATGTCTCAAAGGCACAGTGAGCTCAGCACCACTGCTTTCCAATAATCACTGGGGAGGAGCAGGGGGGACAGGTCCCTATGGAGATGAGCATCATTTTAAAACTGCAAATAAAAAGAGTCAGGATGTGGGGAAGACTTATCCCAGCTCAGGTTTTGCTGCCAGCTCTCTTCTGCCCACAATCTGAGGACTGAGACTGGTGGGTGACTGCAGGAAGGTGACACACAGCAGGGTCCCTGCACTGAGGTGGATTTTTAATGTCATTTAATTGTGAGAAGGGCAAGAATTTAATGCAATTGCTCAGGATGATTCAGTTTTTCATGGTCTGGGGAACAGGAAACACCTCTCCCAGGGCACAGGAAGTGCGGTCACCCTCCTACGTCTGTGCAGCATGGTGCTTCTTGCCTTTTTTCTCTCTTTTTTTTTTTTCTTTTTAGTTTTGAGTTTTCTGCTGATCTCAGGAGGTTGATGGGGTAGAAGACAACAGCAGCCATTTGCCCAGCCAAGTTCCTTCTGCTGAGGCTACTCTTAGCTTCTGCACTTGTGCATTCTCCCCAGATCTGGCCTCCTTCTCACAGGGGTTTAATCTGACCCCATGGAAAGGGAGAACTTTCCCCCTAAATGCTGTGGAATTTGGAGATTTGGAGATTTTTGGAGATTACCACCAGAGGCTTTTCTCTGGCTTTCTTAGCACTCTGCTGAGCAGGGGTTGAGCACAGGGTGGCAGTGGCCATGGAGAGGCCCAGCCAGGTCTGCTGTGCCGCTGCCCTCCCGGCAGGAGAGGCTGCAGCACTTTGGATGGATCTCCCCTCTAAAGTCCCCCTCTTCTCCCTGGGCAGTGGACACAGTGGGGGTGTCCAGAGCAGACAGTCCCCTTGTCCCACCTCCAGCCTCCTCTCTCATCCCCTGGGACACCACATCTTGCAGGATGCAGTGGGACGTGCCAGGAAGCGATAGTGGGATGTGTCACCCACAAATGGGGCTCTGCCAGCACACGGAGCCCTGGGAGGACAGGGGTGGGGGGAGAGGCAGGTCCTACCTCATCTGGCACCATGACAAGAGGGTATTTGTCTTCAGACAGAAAGTTGAAGAGACACCAGAGCTTGAAAGCATCCTGGTGGGATATAACGCTATTCCCATTCCGGTCGGGTTTGTAGTTCTTCTTCGCCGTCAGGGTCCAGCAGAGCTCATCAAAGTTTTCTTTGACAAAAGCACCTTCCACCACCTGCAGGCAGGAGTCAGGGGGTGAGTGGGGAGCTGAAGAGCTACGGAGGGGGGTTCTGGGGGAGAAAGTGCTCTCACTCCTAAAATCCGTCCAGTGAGAAGCACGGGGTGATTGGCAGCACCAGCAGGAACCCTGGGGTGCAGCACAGGCAGGATGATGTGGAGCTCTCCAAGCCCACCTCCCCAGTACCTCCACGGTTTGGGGCTTCTTGTTATCCCATTCAACCACAAAGAAGAACTGAGGAGTGAAGGGAAGTGCTGGCCCAAGGGCAGCCAGCAGGAATGGTGCCTCCACCAGCCTTGTCCCTGCACATTTGGTGCAGATGGGTGAACAGTGATGGGGATCAGAGGAGCTCTGGCTGTCCCTGGGTGCTCTGTCCCAGCTGTGTGAGCACAGGAGCAAACTGTGGCCTGTAGCAGCAAAACTGGAGGAAAACCTTTGGGTGGCAAAAGCTAAAAGCTTCTCTTACTAGGAAAATCCACTTCCCCTTTTCAGGCTGTCTCTGGGATTCTATTAACCATGGTGAAACCAGAAGAGGTGGGTTTAAAGATCACCTTCCAAAGAACCACGTGGGCAACTGGAAGGATTTTGGCCACTCTGTGATGGGGAGACTGGGCTGGGCTGACCTTGGGCAGCTCCTGCTCTGGGCTGAGGGAGCTGGGGAAGGCTTTGCCCTTGCTTGCTGCAGACCAGATCCCTGCAGCCAAGATCAGCATTGCTGGACCAGGCTGGGCAGCTGCTGACCAGCTCTGAGCGAGGCAAAGATGGGCACAGGGATGGGGACTGGCACAGCAACAAGAACACCAGGACAGCCAGGGGAGCAAAGGGTTACTGCACCCTGCTCTGGCCCCTTTCTGTGTGCACACAGTGGAAGAAAGCTGTCAGTCATTCTTCCTCTCCTCACATGCCTGGAGGAAACAGCACCCACAGACCAACCTCTGGCTGTGCCAGACAAAGGTGTCTTTGAACTGCAGAAAAAAGGGAGAAAGCCCCTGCCCACCCCAACTCTGCTCCTGCTTGCACCTCATCCTCCTCCCTCTCCTCTTTGCCAAATGAGGTCACACCTCCAATTTGAGCATGGCTGGAGAGGATTAAAGGGGCTGATTTCTCTCTCTGAGCCCTTCAGGAAATGTGGGCAGACATGCTGCTCCATCCAGAGCCATGATGTAAAGGGATGACTTCATCCTTGCCAGGGAGACACTGAGTATTGAACGTTTCTCGCTCATTTTGGCATTCACCTGAGCAGTCCCCATCTCCCTGCAGCCACTTTCCACCCACCAAGGTGATTTCCAAGAGCTAAAGGGAGCTCCCAGGAACCTCAGTGTCCTCACGTGAGGCACAGCAAGTCTGGGGGATGAGCAAGGAACTCACCTTGTCCAGGATGTACTTGTTGAGGTAGGGCATGTAGCCCTGGCTGGACACTGGCCCGTCATCATCATCACGGAAATGCTCTTCCAGTGCCACGGGGTCGTGGGGGATGCACAGCACCGTGTACAGGTTGTGAGACAGCACCTGGCCGAGCACAAGGGGTGCTGAGAAGGTGAACAACCTCCAGCCCTGCCCCAGCACGTCCCCAAGGTGCCACCCCCTCACTCCAGGGACTGTGCCCTGCATGGCATCACCTCCCGGCAGCCACAGCATCGAGTCAAGGTTTGGGTCTGGCACAATTCCCAAACGTAAACCTTAGAGAATCATTTGGAAACAGGCAAAAATCGAGGATTTTTCCACATTAGTTTCTCTTCTTGGCACATGAGGAACTTCTTTCTTGAAAGGGCTGTTTCGAACCTCTCAGAGCAAACAGGACTCGCTCTGATCTAGAAAAGCTGATAAGCCACCCCAAGCTGTGCATTTGGCACAACCACAGCCCAGTCTGGCAGCAGCCACTGTCTGCTGGGGGCACAGAAAGATGGAAACATGGAAATAGGAAAGACTGGCGAGAAACTAAGCAAAGGTTTTGTCTGGGATAGAAGCAGACAATGGAGATCTGGAGACACACCTTCCCCAGAAATACTCAGCAAGACTTGCCAACGGCTGGTTTTGTTGAAACGCCCCCAAATAAAGAATGTTTACAAGCTCACAGATTTCCCATGTGCTGAAAAGCCTGGAGCAAGGCTGTCCATGAGCACCACCAGCATCTCTAGCCTGTGATGCTGTGAGAGGTGGTGCTCTCCTTGCCTTTACATCCCAGAAGCAGGAGATGGTTAAACACATGTCCCAGACTGACACCTCCCCTCTGCACCAGGATCTGCCAATGCAGCTGGCCAAGGGTTCAAGAGAGGGGCTGGAGCAGAGGGAACAGCATCCCTGCTCCTCTGTGCAGGGCTGGAAATTTCCTCCCAGCAGGAGACGAGCTGCCCGAGGCCACGATGGCAGCTGGAGACAGTTCTTGCTCGACCAGATTTTCTTTCTTTTCCACCCTCTAGACCAATGGGATCGGCAGGACTCCGCCCTGTGCTCACACATCAGGGCTGTAGCCCCGAGCACTGCTGCTACAGCTATGCCTTTTGGGGCTCAGTGCAGCCCCAGGGTCCACACTGTGGTGGAAAGGCCTGGGAATATCATGGACATCCTCCAGGATGGCAACAAATCCATCAGGATGAATCCAAAGTTTGGGAATCATACCCTATTCTGTGTTCCCAACATGGGTGCTCATCTCCATCCTTCACCCCTCCCAGAGCACCCCTAAAAAGCCCTGTGAGGTCTCAGCTGTGACCCCGGGCCGTGGGGGACACTCTGAGCCCCTCCATCCCTCCTGGCACCTTGTGACCCAAAGTCCCTCCTCTCGCAGGGCTGTCACTGACAAACAGAGAGGAAAACCCTGACCTGGCCAATGGTGGCATGACCGGAGATGGGAGAGGTGAGAAACCCTCGCAGGCTCTGAAACGGGAGGAGGAGAATAAAGCAGGGGAAAGGGCTGCTACAAAAGCTGTTTGCTGGTACAACCTTTCCCCTGCGGCATGCAGGGGATGGCCGGGGGGGGCAAGGGTCTGCCTGACTCCTGCTAGTGCCCTGGATTCCTCTGAGCACCAGCCTCGTTTCTGTTCTCCACCCTCTCCCACCGCTGTCACACCCATCACCCATGAGCAGAGGTGCCCAAAAAGCACCAGGGCAGCGCTGGGTATGTCCAGCCACGCATGGGAGGGACCACACCCCATCCCGCATCCACAGCCCTTCCAGCCCGGCCAAGGGAGGGGATTGCAAGGGCACTGAGAGCACAAACGCTTCCCAAGAGCAGCAGGGCCGGGAGCAAAAACTACCCGACCTCTCTGGGTGCGCAGCACCCGACCGCAAGCTGTCCTTCCTTCCTGTGCGCGCACACACCTACAGCTGCACACGCCTGCCCGCGCAGTGCCCCTGCTGCAAGGAGCCCAAAGGCTTCCCACAGCTGCTCCTGCCCTCTGGAAACCCCGACACGTTGGCAGCCACTGCCCGGAGCTCGGCCGGGACGCTCCCACCCGGCTCTGGGGCTGGTTCCGTCCTGCGGGGGCAAAGCCGGTGTCTCTCCCACCCCTGTTCAAGACCCTTCGTGCAGCAACACGCCCGGGTGAGGGAGCAGAGCACAGCCCGGCTCGGGGCTCAGCAGCCCTGGAGGAGTTTGGAGAGGGCTCGGCGGCTTTAACACTTTATTGCTCCGAGATGCAAGACCCCAGATTCCTTCGTCGCTGAACAGTGGCCTGTGTAGGCTGGGGCAAGCTCCAGTGGTTTTGGGGGTGGAAACAAGCTCTCCCTGGCCTGGAGACAGTGCTGAATGCCAAATTCATCCAGAGCTGAGACAGGCTGTTCAGTGACCTGCCACCAACCCATTCCATCACTGAAGGTGCGTGGGAGAACATCCCTTCCCCTCTGAAGTGTCGCCTGGAGTAAAGTCACTTCAGAGGTGCCATCCCCAGCATCACCACAGCCCCTACACCACGGTTTGCAGACCCTGCATGAACTGACCACGAAACTGCCATTAAAATCAGAGTCTCTGTGCTCTCAACATGGTCACTGGTGATAAAGATCTCTCAAGACAAGCACTGCTGGTGCTTTTGGGTCCACCCCATGCCTGGGCCAGGCTGTGGACCCAGAGCAGGGGATGCTGTGAAGGGAGTACAGCAGCCCCTCTCAGGGATTAGCAAACCGAATTAAGCTCTGGCCTACTTTAGGATTTTCCTTAATTCCTTCAGCTATTTCTACAGTTTTAGCAGGTGAGCATGGCTCGCAGGGCACATGCCACGAGTTCTGGGGGGCAGCTGAAGGCTCTCAGCTGCAAAGGCTGAGCAGGAAGAATCTGCCTCCTCCAGATCCCTGCTAACCAAACTCTTAATTCTGGGGGAAAAGACACCCCCCTCCCCAAAGCCCAGCACCTTCCCTGCAGTCTGTCCTGGGAAAGCCCCATAAAAGAGAGGGAATAGAGGAAAAGTGGGTCTTTTGGCAGTGGTCCAAATCTGGTCTTGCAGACCTGCAGCAGCTGCCAAGTCCTGACGCAATACCTCCCTGTGCTCAGCATGTTCCTGCTCAGGTCTCTTCTCTCATCTCAGATCCTGGTACCTACCAGCATTTCCAACCCCAGTGCCACCCTAAGTACCAAAACGGCTGAATAAACACAGTCCCACCGTGTGCGAAGATTAAAAAAAATCAATTATTCTCAGAGCCAAGGGGCTCCTTGGTGGGTTCCAGCAACCCTGGCCCGGGGGCAGAGAAAAAGGTTTTCAAAGCTATCGTGGATTTGATGAAAGGCTGAGGCCATGAGCCCTCTGAAAGCTGCTAAGAGTGGGGAGAGGGGAAAGTGGAGAATTTTTAAAAGTGCTTTGTTATTTCTGGCCACACCACTGAGGAGTTTTTGTTTAAAAACAACCTGTCCCTACCTCCCAACCCACAGGCTCAGCAAGGAGAAACACAGGTGCTCCAGCAAGCAAGAAAATGTAAACAGAGTTTGGGCTCTTAGTTGGCCATAAAAAGCACAAGAAACTGATAACTAAAATTTAGATTTCTTATCATTTTTACCTAGAAAACATATCTGAGTGCGAATTCCGCCCCCCACACACTCCTTTTTTTAAAGGGAGATGCCACAGAGCCTGAGAACTTCACCAGAACCAACAGGGAGGCAACAACAAGATGTTAATTGTCTTAATATTAAACAGTTTCTCCGTGGAAACCCGCGGGGATGGAAAGCACCCCCGGACTCGCTTCACCCCTCGCTGCCCACCCTCCGTCCGTGCGCCGGGGCCGCCCGAGCTCCCCGGGGACTCACTTTGAGCTGGGATTTGGAGACCTTGCCGCTCTTCTCCACGTCCAGGGCGGTGAAGGCGTACCAGATGGACTTGAGCAGCTCGGCTCGCAGGTCCATGGCTGGCGGCGGCGGCGGCGGCTCTGCCGAGCCCGC
>VYXD01002319.1:423182-452725 GCA_013397195.1 Hylia prasina
CGCGGGGACCGGGGCGGGCTCGGGGCCGCGTCCCGGGCGGGGCCGGCCCTGAGCCCGTGCTGCCGTTTCCCCCCGCAGCAGCAAAGTGTCCCGGGACACCCTGTACGAGGCGGTGAAGGAGGTGCTGCACGGCAGCCGTGCCAAGAAACGCAAGTAAGAGCCGCGGACACGGCGGGACCCCCGGCCTCGGCCTTCCCCCGTCCATGCCCGGCCACGTCTCACCCGGTGCCTCCCGCAGGTTCGTGGAGACGGTGGAGCTGCAGATCAGCCTCAAGAACTATGACCCGCAGAAGGACAAGCGGTTCTCCGGTACCGTCAGGTTCGCCATCCTCTCGCTCCTACCCAGCCTTCGGCCCTGCCCGGCCCTGCTCGGGGCCGCCGCGGCGCCGAACCGCTTGGGGAGTCCAGCGCGCCCCGGCCCAGCGGGAGCGGCTGGACGGACCCTCACCCTGGGTCTTAAAACATGAGGGGAGGTGCGGCAGCCCCCGGGCTGTCCCCACCGGCCTGCTGGGGACGGCAGGTGAGCGGCCGTGCAGGATGCCCCGTGCTGTGGTAAGGTGTCTCCGTGCTGGCTCCGTGGACACGCGGGTGGTGCTGGCCGGTCGCTGATTCCAACCTTCCTTCCCCAGGTTGAAGTCGACGCCACGGCCCAAATTCTCAGTCTGTCTGCTGGGGGACCAGCAGCACTGCGATGAGGCCAAAGCAGTTGACATCCCTCACATGGACATAGAAGCTCTGAAGAAGCTCAACAAAAATAAGAAGTTGGTGAAGAAGCTGGGTGAGTGTCAATAAGGCTTTTCCCTATGCTTAGATTTCCATGTCATGGTTAGTTGCAGAGTTGAAAAGCTGAGTAGAGTCAGCCCCAGTACCAAAATCTGCCCAGAAACTACTTAGAAAACCCACCAGGCTGTTTCCAGTGCTGCTCTGACAGGTCAGTACTGTAGGAGTGGGGCTGCTTGTCCAGTGAAGGGAGAGACACAGAAAGACAAGACACACCCTTTGCTGTGTCCTTCAATTTCCTGGTCGGGAGCTGGAGGGCAGCAAAAGCCAATAAACACTAGAAGCAAGAGTCTGCTTTAGTCCTGCAGTTCTTGTGTTAACAGAATGAAACGCAGTCATTTTCTCTTGGTCAGAGAAAAAAATCTTTCTCTCCCTGAGAACTCCAGAGTCCCTCTGGTACATTCCTCAGGCAGACAGGAACTTGCCCCTCAACCCATAATCGGCCATGGAACTACGTTCTCTTAGGAAATGACTCTGATTGTTGGCTGAGCCTCTTGTAGACAGATCCTTTGTCTCATTTGTCCTGGTGTGCACAGGTTGTGTCAGAGCTAGGAGTTCAGTGTCACCTGGGGCTCAGAAAAGAATGGTTCCTTCAAGGAACAAGCTGTCATTTGGAGTCACTGTGCTGAGTGTCGTGGCTGCTGTGACAGTCATTCCTCAGAGATTGTTGGCAAAGCCAGCTCCAGTTTAGGTGGGGCCCAGGGAATGTTGGAATTGTCTGTAGGGAGGAGTTTCGTGTTCTCAGCCGAGTCCCTTCTTGAGAGCTTGGTGTGGGTGCAGAGTCCATCCTGACCTCCCTGGTTGTCTCCTTGCAGCTAAGAAGTACGATGCCTTCCTGGCCTCCGAGTCCTTGATCAAGCAAATTCCTCGAATCCTGGGCCCAGGCCTGAACAAAGCTGGGAAATTCCCTTCTCTGCTCACCCACAACGAGAACCTGGTGGCCAAGGTGGATGAGGTCAAATCGACCATCAAGTTCCAGATGAAGAAGGTAAAGCACGGCTCTGGTTGTGTCCCTGGGGGTGTCTCTGCCATCTCTGGGTTGGGCTGTAGGTGTCCCTCGAGCGTTCCTTAAGCTGTGGATGGTTCCTCCAGCAAAGGGAGATGGTACCCGGAGTGTTCCAGGGCCAGGCAGAAAAATAATTCAACTGTGGTTGATGGATCTTGGAGCATATGATGAGGAGATGATGGGATGTTTCAGTGCTGAGCAGAAAGCAGTGTAATTAATGCTGCTCCCAGCATGGGAGTGCTGCTCATGGGGTGGGACCTGGCCAGGCGTGTCCCTGGGGGGCTGAGCATGAGTGGGGCTTTGCTGGGGGTGAGTCTGGGACTTGATTCTGTCCAGGTGAACTTGGGAGCAGCTCTGTGGGGATCTAGTCTCGCTGTCATGGTGAGCTGACTCTATTAAACCAAAATAACCCTGTTCAGGCACCCTAATCCTGTGTCAGTGGGCCAAGTGTGACTCCTGGGGGCACAGCTGGGAGGACACAGCAGATGTGAGGGTTTGCAAATGCTTGAGCATTTAAAATAGCTGAGTTAATGATGTCCTGACACTTGGCGTGCTGGCTCACTCATAAATCCTTCTGCCTCCAGCCTGTGGGGAGCGTTGACTTCCAGGCTGCTCAGGGAGGGCGGGCAGGAGGAGAATTGGCCTTTGTCACAGTGCAGAGAGAGAGGCCTGGGGGGTGGCCCCAGAGGCAGAAAGTGAAGCTGGCATGGGCATGGCAAGGCAGGGTAACCCTGAGCTGTGCTCCAGTGCCAGTTCTGCACAGTGTGCCCCAGGTCCTTCCTGGTGTCCTGTCTCACCCCGTCACCTCTGCACCTGTTAGAGGTGACATCCAGGTGCTACAGGCACAGGGAACCACAGGCCAGGTGGAAAAGCCTGTGGGTGTGCTGAGAAAGCCATGCCCAGTGTCCAGACCATGGCACGGCCCAAGACACTGCTGAGTGGCTCAGCTCTTGTCACCTTTGCTTTGCCTGTGAAAGCTGTACCTGTGTCTGTCCCCAGGTGCTCTGTCTGGCTGTGGCTGTGGGTCACGTGAAGATGACAGAGGACGAGCTGGTCTACAACATCCACCTGGCCATCAACTTCCTGGTGTCCCTGCTGAAGAAGAACTGGCAGAACGTGCGAGCTCTGTACATCAAGAGCACCATGGGGAAACCCCAGCGCCTCTACTAAAGGGGGCGCACCAATAAACTCTGTAACACCCACAGCTGTGTGTGGTTGTGTTCCTCCAGAGCTCCTCGGGGAGGGTTTGCCAAAGAACTGCTCACTTCCTCCTGAGGAAAGCCTCAGGTGCTGTGTTCAGTTGAGACAGAGATGAATTCCAAGTGGGATATTGGAGCTTTTGAGGGAAGGAGCCTCATCCCCCTTGCATTCAGAGAGGGAGGGGAAGGACTGTGCTCTCCCCCAGAGGTGTCTCAGCAAGTTCAGCTTCAGCAGTGGCCCCCAGATCCCCCTGTGCCCACAGAGAGGACCCTTACCTGCTCTGGGAGGGCTGGTGAGGGGCAGCAGAAGCCTTTAAATGCAAATACCCATCACCAGCTCATACCTGCCCAGGTGCAGCTCCTGAGGACTTGAGCATTGTCCATAAGTCCAGGGGTGCTGAAGGACAGAGCTGCAGCCCAGCAAGGGGCTGAGGTAGAGTGTTTCCCATCCCCTCTTCCCTCTGAGCCAGTCTGTCTTAACTCCATGTTCTGGGCTAAAAATGAAATTTGTTGCATCTAAGTAATGTGCATAAATAAATACATTGTGCAGGGGCTGGAGAGCTTAGGGAAGTGCAGCATTCAAGCTTCTGGGGGGGAGAAGAAATACTTAGGGCCTTGGAAAAGCTTGTCAGCATCCGAGGGAACAAAACAATGAAAATAGCTCTGGATCCTGCTGTTAGAAACCTTTAAAATAAGCATCAGAGCCAGTTTTTGAAAGATCAACACAATACCAAGAAATTCCATTTAATAATTAAAAAAAGACAATACAAAATGCAAACATTTCTTTTTACAAAGTTCAAATAACAATTTTTTTTCTTTTAATCAAGTGCAAATAACTTCATGAACTACATCTTGCTCATCACTTTAATCGTTTCTGCTGGAGATGGCAAGTCCTGGCCCACTGCAAAAGGCAGATATAAATACTCCAACACGAAAATAAAAATACCCAAAACCCCAACAACGCTCATTCCTCTTGACTGCTTCAAAACCTTGATCCCCGAGGTGGCTGATGTGGGTTTCAGCCTTTCAAACCCATTCTGAGGGGAGGGTGGGTGAGGAGTGGGGCTGGGTCGCTGTGGGGTGGGTGTCTCCAGGGGCCCTGTGGGATTTTTGGGGGCTTTTCTGAGCTATTTGGTGAAAGTAGAAGGGGGAAATACGAGGTGCCTTTGGTTGTTCCAGGTGCTGCCCACCTGATCCTTCCACAAGTCTCAGGGAAGCAGAGGTGGCCGGTGTGGTGACAAGGGTGACAGCCAGGACACCCCAAGGGCCTGATGCCCCATAAAGGCAGCTGGGCAGTAACCTGACATTGGATCCGCCAGAGTTAATCAAAGTTAATGAGCTGTGGTGGGCATGAGGGGCTGTGGCAGTCCAGGGCACCACAGCAGGGTTGGTCATTACTGGGCTGATTTGATTTTTGCTGCTGGGTGGGGTTTTTTCCTTCTAAATATGAAGGACCCTTTCAAAGGTCACTGGCCTGTGCCACTGTCCCAGAGCCACAAAACCCCTCCAGATCCCTACAGCAGCTTTTATGCATTAAAGCAGCTGCTTTCAGACAGCGACCGAGTGACAAACAGCTCAGGCCACAGATGTGGAGCTTCCAAAGAGGCTGGGAGCCGGCAGCAGGAGGGGAAAATCCACAGCTGGGATGAATCAGGACAGACTTTTCCAACTGACGCATCTTGGGGACAAACCTCAGCCCCTGTGCCAGTGCTCAGCCCCCCCACAGCCCCTCACAGAGCCCAGGAGAGGCTCTTGGGGTGCTGGAGCAGGGTGGATCAAGAAGGGAAAACAGGGAGGAGCAGCTGCTTCCCCCAGATGCAGGAAAGATGGACGCAGTGGGACACACAGAGCAATAAATAATTTGTTAAAAGCAGGGCTGGGCTCAGGTGTAGGCGAAGAGACAGTGAGGGACAAGTGGGGACAGTGACGGGAAGGGACCTGCCATGGGCAGAGCTATAGGCAAGTTGATCATGTTTAGTCCTGGCAGCTCCAGGTCTCTGAGAGGATGAAGATGGGGATGAAGCTGTGGGGAGGACGACAGCTGAGAACTGGTGGCAGGGCGGGAAAAGGAGGGAGGCTTGGGGAGGAGGAGGAGGGATGAGTGGTGGCAGCAGTTGCCTGTCCCTGGGAGTCCTGTCTGGCCACATGAAGATGCTGGGGGGACAAACCCACCAGTGGTGTCCACCTGGCCATCGTCCCCAGCTGAGCCTGTCTGGGGGAGGCAGAATGGGGGGTGGCAGGATGGGTCTTCCCCAGGATCTGCACCCCACTCCCTGGGGAGGGGCTCCCACAGCATCCCTGCAGGGTGAGAACACACAGAGGGACGGGGCCAAAAATGCCTGGTAGGACTCAGAAGCACAAAACCTCCCCAGATCCATGAGGGTGGCTCTGCCTGGGGGATCACTGTACCTGGGGGAGAGATTTTGGGGCTGAGTGGAGGGCCAGACCTGGCCTCAGCAGCTGTTGGCTCATCCCTGAACCCCTGCAGGGAAGCAAATCAGTTTGCAACAAGCAGGCGACAAGGCCGGGTTTTGATCCCCCTCGCCACGGGGCCTGAACAACCGATTCCCCAAACCGTGGCGGATCAATCTGAAAGAACCAACTTCACCCCCCATGGACGGACCAAAACGCCTCCAAGCTCCCTGCAAAAACTCACCCCATTGCGCCGAGCAGGAGAGGCACCATCTCCCCCCAGACAGGAGCTTTTGCTGGGGACAAAGGTGACAGAAAAGGCCTGAAGACGACATCGCACTGGTCAGCACAGCCCAGGGCCCGGCTTGCTCCGGGTGGGTGGTTTTTTGTTTCCTTGCAAACACACATTCTCATTTCTCAGGCAGTTATAAATATTGTCGTTTCTAGTAGAAAAAAAAAAAACAACCCAAACAAAAAACAACTTCCCTCTAAATAATATAAGGAAGACTCAAATGATTGCACTTAATACATATGAAAAAGGTAGAAAGGAGGATATCCTAGTGCACAAACATTAACTCCTGCTCTTCTCAAAGCTTGCTTTTCCGAGTTACTCTTTGGCAGAGCTTGTAACAAAGTCTGGTTTCTTGGCACAAGTGTCTGGGGTGGGGGGGAAGAAAAAAAAAATCGAACCCGGCTGAAAGTCCTTCTCCTTTGCTCCCTGTTTTCTCCCGTGCAGCCAGACATTGTTCTCCGGGAACGTGGCTTGGCTGCGCTTCCCTCCCAGCACCAGCGCGGCTCTCCAGCGGGACAGAGCCACCACGGTGCCGCGCTGGTGGCCTTTGCCATCACTCCTTCGCATTTCCTTTTTAATCAAGTCGGTTTTGTCAGTTCTCTTCCCCCCCACCTCTGCAAAGCGGCGCCGGTAGCCGGGGCCCGTGGACACGGCGTCTCCTCCTGCGCTCCCTCTGCGAGGGCTCCGCGGGGCCGCAGCCGGCGCCAGCCCCGGGGGCTGCAAAGACAAGGACCCCCCGCCACTGCCCTGGGCTGCTGGTGGCACCAGGGAACGGGGACGGACCTGGCGTAAAGGATTGCAAAGGGAGGACGCGGGACAGCGAAAGGACCGCTACTTCGGTTTCCTAAAACCTTCGAAGAAGCTGCTTCGGAAGAGGGGAGCGGCTTCGCTGCCGCTGGATGAGACTGGAGCTGCCCCCGGCGGGGAGCGCAGCTCTGCAGGGAGCGGCAGGGAAATCGAGGGGGGACGTCTGCGGGGCGAGCAGTGGCGATCCTGCTGGAGCCAGGCGGAGGAAGGAAAAATCAGAAAGGAGGAGGAAGGGAGAAGAGGGTTTCCTTGGCTGCGGGGTGGCCCGGAGCAGCGGGGGGCTATTTGTAAGGCCGGAGGAAGCTGGAGACTTTGGAGCGCAGGAGTTTGATGAAGGAGCGGGGCAGCATCTCCTTGTGCTTCTCTGTGTACTTGAAGTAGTTCTGGGGGTGCGCCAGCACGTCGAAGAAAGCTTTGATGAGCTTCTTGTCCTGTAGGGAAGCCAAACCAGAGGGAGGTTCAGCATCCCCCCTGTGCTCCCCTGAACTGAAGCCCCAAGTGCAAGGAGAGCAGGAAGCACCCCTGGAGGGAAGGATGCTCCTGCATCCCCCACAGCCCTGGGTAACACAGACCTGGGGGCACACACTCACCTTGAGGATCTCCTGGTGGTTCTCGGAGGCGTAGAGCCTTCCATCCCGCACAATGTCCTCCACCAGCTGCTCGTAGTCCTCTGCCAAAAAACACAGGGCATGAGCTGCCACTTGTCCCCAGACCTCTGGTCTCCATCCTTCAGTCCGCTCCCCCCAAACACACAGGAGGTGTGAACTGGGGGCGACCTGGGTCCCAAACTCTGGGGAGGAGAAGCATCAGCATGCTGGGATGGCATCTCCCCGTGCTCACCGTCGTAGGTGACGTAGGGGATCTGGAAGCCCCGAGCACTGTTGGCTTCACTGGTTTTGAAGTTGATCCAGAGCTTCCGGGAGCGGGCGGTGAAGGCGATGGGTCTCTCGTAGGTCTGGCAGGTCTCATAGGTTGTGATGGAGGATGGGGAGGCTGCGGGGAGCAGCAAGGGGACACAGGATGCTGGTTGCCCATCAGCAGAGCTACCCCCAGCTTTATGGGTATTCCCATTCTATCAGGGATGGGAATTGTCTGTGCTGGGCAAGGCTGAGCTCCCCATAACCCTCATGTTACATACCAGGGATTGTTATTCCTTCCTTGCTCCAAATGGGGCTTTTAACCCCCAGAATGAAGGCTGAGGCCCAAGTGTGCAGCCCAGCCCACGCACATCCCCCTGAGATCCAGCTAGACATGTGGGCAGCAGGGTGATGTTCCTCTCCCCACTCACCCTACTCCCAAAATTCCCCTCCTGCTGCCCGGGGCTGCACCTTTCCCCCTTTGCATGAGGCAGCTCTGCCAAACCCCGACCTTTTTCTCCCCAGCTCCTCCCCTGAGCACCGCGGCCCGCTCGGTTACCTACAGTTTTTCCGCATGACCAAGACGTCGCCACACTCGTCCTCGGAGGGGAGGAAGATCTCCGGCACCACGATGAGGATCTTGCGCTTGGGCGGGGGGTTGATGTTCCAGGTGCACTCGATGTTGGCGGGGTAATTCCCCGGGTAGTTGGGGGACTCGATGTAGCCCGTGTACTCACCCAGCTCCCCTCCACACTGCCGGTCTGCAAGGCAGTGAGACCGGTTCAACTGGGAACCAAAGGCATGGGGGCACTGGGGGGAGGGTTCCACTGGGGGTGGTTTACTGGGCAAGAGGGGCAGTGTCCCATTAGGCAACCCCCCGTGCCTGCCTGCATGCACTGAAATGACCCCAAACTCTACAGGATTTTTAAACACTTTTGCAGGAGGACCCCACACCTCTGCCCCCCCTTCTACTGCACCCCAGCTCGCCTACTTTTGCACTGGGACACAGAGGTGGAGCCATCGAAGTCGGTGGTGGTGTTGCCAGGGCAGGAGATGCAGTAATTCTGCCGGAAATCGGGCTGGTAGGTGCCCACGGCGCAGCGGATGCAGCGGTGGACGCTGGTGTTGTAGTAGTGCCCAGGGGAGCACTGCACTGGGGGGTCAGGGAGCACAGGGGGCTGTGTCAGCTGCTGGCACAGCCCTGCTGGGTGGCCCCTTCCTGGGGACCAGCTCTGACCTACCTTTGGTGTCGCAGTCCTGGAAGGAGAGGGCTCCCTCGTGGCGGGTGGTCAGCCCCCCGCCGCAGGGGAAGCAGAGCGCCCGTCCCACCTCGGGCTGGTAGGACCCACGGGGACACGGCTGGCAGGGCTTGAAGCCGTCAGCAGAGTGCTGGCCAGGGGGACACTGACCTGCAGGCACAGGCATTGTTCAGTCCTGACACCCCACATGCCTGGGGTTCCCCTGCCCCATACCCAAATCCTCTTCCCCTTCAGCCTTGCCAGCACCAGCTTACCCATAGCAAGTGCTGCCCTTCCTGAGGTCCCCTCTAAATAATAAAAACCCTAACCAGCAACTTCTGTGGGCCTTGGGGATGCTCAAGGCTTTCCTGTCTGCTGGCTAATGGTCAAGGTTGCAGCCCTGGACACCCTCGAGTGTGCCTCAAGGCCCACCCTGTGCCCTCCTTACCGGTGCAGCCGGTGATGTTGGTGGCTCCTATGGGCCCGAAGGTGTCTCCGCGGGGACACAGGTCACAGGAGAGCTGCCCCTCCTTCTCCTGGTAGGTGCCAGGGGGGCAAGGCACGCACTGCTCCGTCTGCCCGTGGTAATAGGTTCCCTGCGAGCAGCTGACTGAGAGCCGGGGGGGACGTCGGTGATGCTGCGGGGGCTGTCACCGCCGGGTCCCCTCGTCACCCCACCACGCTCCTTACCACACTTGCTGGCCAGGCGCTGCTGGCCCGGCCCACAGCTCTCCTGCCGCTCCGGGGCCACGCTCAGCTTCCGGGCCACCTCGTACTCCATCCCTGCGAAGCGCAGCAGGAACCGCTCCTGGTTGATGGATTTCTTCAGGGCTTTGATGGACGACTTCAGCTTTTTCTCCACCCTCTGTCGCAGGCAGTGCAGGTTGCAGCTGGCTGGGCGGTGCAGAGGAGAATGGGGGTACAGAGGGAAACAGGGATGCAGTAAGAAGGGAGGGTTGGAGAGGGAAGCCCAGAAGCATTAAAACCATCCCCCAAACGCTCAGTTCCAAGTGCTACCCTGCCCACGCCAATCCAGTGCAAGATGAGGACTGCTTTATCTCTTCCTGCTGCATGGGAATGGTATCCCATGCCCCTGATCCCACCACCCGTGCCTGCATCCGAGACAGGTCAGGCCAGTGCCGTGCCCACCTGTGATCTCCTCGGGCTTGATCTCTGCCTCAAACTCCAGCGTGATGCGCGTCACCTCTTTGCTGGGGGAGTTGCGAGCCCGGCGCCCCTTCCCCTTCTTGGATGAGTCGCACTTGAGGTTGACGAAGGTGACCTGGCAGTCAGAGCATGGTGCCGAGCCACCTGCAGGCAGGGGACGGGTCAGCACCCCATTCCTGCTGGGGGACAGGCACCCCCACTTTCCCCCACCCTCATGCCTCACCTTGTGACTTCCCGGCCTCCTCCTGCTTGCCCTTGGTCCGCGGGTGCAGGTGGCACTTGGCATCCTTGATCTTGAAGGAAGCCTTCTGCTTGACCGGCGCAGCCACAGTCTCTGAAAGAACAGGTGAGTGCTCAGCAACCTGGCAGGGCTCAGCCAGGCTGGAGGCAGCCGTGGGCACCCCAGGAGCCCCCTTACCGAGGCACTGCTGGCTGCTGTTGGTGGGTCTGTGCTGGCTGCCCTGCCGCAGGACGGGGGTCCCACAGCTCACCGTGTAGCTGCTGTCGGACTCTGTGAGGGAGTAAGGGGAGTTGGCTCTGCCAGGGTGATGCAGGCAGACACGGCTGTGCCACAGGGGGGTGACGCCCAGCACCCTGCCACGGAGATCCTGCACCCTGTCCCATTGATCTGCACCCAACAATGAGCCCTCCTGAGCAACACCCTCCCTCCCTCGCTCAGCCACTGCGCTCTGGCTGTGTAGCCACTCCTTTCCCCTCAGTTTGGGCCATGCAGAAAAATGGGGATCCCCCTGCCCATGGTGGTGGTGGCACTAGCACCAGTACCTGGCAGAAATCGTGCCTTGGAGGTGCAGGAAAGGGCACAGCTGTCCTTCTTGCCCATCTTGTTGCAGGTGAGGGTGGCCCGTGGTGGCACCGAGCCTGGCAGGCACTTCACCAGCTCCAAGGGACACGCACCAGCTGGTGATTACAATCAGGGATGCCCATGGCTGGCACAGCTCAGAGACCCACGAGGGACCCCT
Organism: Hylia prasina; assembly: GCA_013397195.1. Taxonomy (NCBI): domain Eukaryota; kingdom Metazoa; phylum Chordata; class Aves; order Passeriformes; family Sylviidae; genus Hylia; species Hylia prasina. Next base: position 433,921 of record VYXD01002319.1, read on the forward strand.
GCGCCCTCCAGCTCATGGGGGGTTTCACTGGGGAGCAGAGGGTGCCAGAGTGAAGCATAGGGACCCCAGCCTGGCATCCCAAAGCCCTCAGCTCCTCCAGCAGCCGTGCTGGCTCCTGGCCTGACGTACCCACACAGTCCTTCTTGTTCCAGTGCAGCTTGCAGCCAGCAGGACAGGTACACTGGTAGCTGCCAGGAGTGTTGATGCAGCCGAATTTGCAGCCACCCCGGTTGATGCTGCACTCATCGATGTCTGCGGGGACAAAGGACGAGGCGGTGGGTGAGGGGCAGTGGGACCCCTCGGCTCTGACACTGAATCACTGCGTTGTCTCGGGGCTGGGATTCTGGATGGATAAATCCAAGCCCACCTGGGACAGGGGATCTGCACCACAGGGCATTTCCAGCAGTGCCACCACCCTGCAGCAGTGCCAGCTCCATGGGGATAAGGGACACCGGGCCTTCAGTGTCCCCAAGGACTAGGCAGGGATGGGTGCAGCCCATCCAGGCTGAGCTCAGCCCCAGCCCTTCATGGGCTGGGGAAGCAGCAGACATGGAAGCACTTAGAAAGTGAACTTAAAAGGCTCAGCAGCCCTGGTCCCTCTCTTCAGCAGGGTCCCCCCGGCCTGAAATGATCCTTCAGGTCAGGGATGGAGCTGTCCCTGTCACAGCCCAGCTCCCCCTCACTCAGGGCATTGGTGGGAGCCATAAATCCCTTTGCTGCAGAGCCACCCCGAGACAGTCTCAGCGGCTGTGCTGGCTCACGCTGACTGCTGAGTTCAGAAATAGGAGGAGGGTCGCTGACCCTCTCCAGCCGGGCAGCGCTGGAGCACCCGGGCTCGTCATCCCGGGCCGCCGGTACCGCTGCCACAACACGCTCCGGCAGCCCCTGCAAAGCATGTTTCACTCCACCTCCCTGCTTCCCGGGCGCAGCACGCCCCCGCCCTTGGGAGCTATCTGCCTTGTGAAATTTAAATCAAACCCTTTTGATGTTCCCCTTCCCACCCCGTCACAGCTCCCTGCCAAAAACGGCGGGGATTTCTCCCTCTCTCCCGCTGCAGACAAGTCGCAAATTGTTCCTGTCGCCCTGTTTGAAGTTGCAGACACCAGCGAGTCTGGCTGTGAGCCCCCTCCCGGCCTGGCCTCAGCCTGGGGTGTGCGTGGAACCGACCCTCCCCACGGGCCCTGGGGGTGGGCAGTGTCCCCAGGGGTCCCACAGCAGCCGCAGCCCGGCGGGGTGACAGCTGCCAGCACCCAGCTGGCCCTACCTCCGCAGTGGGTGAGCCCGTAGAGCGTGTAGCCCTTGTGGCAGAGGCACTGGAAGCTGCCGGGGGTGTTGATGCAGAGGTGGTCGCAGGTCCTGTCAAAGGAGCACTCATCGATGTCTGGGGGAAAGGCAAGGGGAGGAGGTGAGAGGGGCTGTCCCGGGCACAGTGACTGTCCCCTTCCTGCTCCAGTTGCTCCTGTAAGCTGAGGGCTGCACTGGGATGCTGTGGGACTCTGCACTGGCATCCTCCAAGACCCCAGAACCAGATTGCTCTGGGCATCCAACACCAGGATGCTCCAGAACCCTGCGCTCCCTCCCTCCCTCCAAGCTCCTCCTCATCCCCTGCACCAGCACCCTCCTGCCACAAGCTCCTGCAGCCCCTCTGCACCTCAAACGGGCCAAACAGGGTCAGCATCCTGTTCCTGGCATGGGAGGGCTGCAAGAGGCCCCGGCTGCTGCCCGGCCAGGGCAGGGAGGGACCGGGAGGATGCCAGGGAGGGATCAGGAACGCTGTGCGGGCAGGTCCTGCCTCGGGGACGGTGCCAGCAATGTCTGCTCGGCCCCGCGGGCACCTCGCCGGGGCAGGGTGGCCCCGGCTGGGAGGTGAACCCAACCTGGTGGGCTGGAGCATCATTTCATTGGCTTCATTAAGTTAATTGCTGCACTCACGTCAAACTCCCAGAGCACAGAACCTGGACGGAGATGAAAGCAGTGGCAGACCCGGAGCCTGCCAGCCCCCTCCTTCCCTGGCCCTGTGTTTTCAGGAGGCAGCGCTCAGGCTCCTGCACACCTGCCGTGCTGACCTTGGCCATGGGCTGCGGGGGCAGCACAGTGACCTGCTGGGTTTACGTGGGATGTGTAGAAAATGTTGGGACAGGGAGAAAAAGGTGGAAGAAGCAGCATGGAGCAGCCAGCTCCCTCTGGAGTGAGCAGCAGGCATCTCCCCATTCCTGCCCTCTGAGAAGTGGGAAACCTGGCATCTGCCTAATTGCTGGCTTTAACTATGCAAGAGCCACAAGTCCCCAGGTCTGGGACTGAAGGGCTTAGCCCCAGACCAGAGCCTAAATCCAATACTAATCCCCTGAAGGATGTACAGGAAAGCCCAGAGGAATGAGCAACCGGGGCAGCACTTCTTCAGCAGCAGCCATGGGAGGGGCAGGGCAGGGGGCCTGGGCACTCACTGCCCCTTACCTTGGCAGTTCCTCTCGTTTATGAGCAGCTTGTAGCCCTTCTTGCAGCTGCACTCGAAGCTGCCAACCGTGTTCCTGCAGATGTGGTCACAGCCACCGTTGTTGAGCCGGCACTCGTCAATGTCTGGTGGGGACAAGGGACACTCGTCACGCCCTGGCTGGGATGCTCGGCCAGGAGGGCCCAGTGCTCCCCTCTGGATGCTGTCCCCACCGTGAGCTGCCAAATGGAGGAGACCCTTTGGGCTCTGAAGGTCAGCAGGGGAATGTGGCTGCTGGTTTTCTCTGTGTGCATCTGAGGAGCCAACGTGCGACACTGGGCCAGGCTCAGCTCTCCTCGGAAGTGGTGCAAAGTAATTAATTTCTGCAGGTCTCATCGTGGAGTCGGGAGCCCCAAAAGAGCCTCACAGCTGAGTGAGAACACCAGACCAGAGTTTGCAGAGCCACAGGTTTGGGCTGCAGAGAGCTTTAGGGGACCAGGAGCAGCAGGAAGAGAAAGAAAACCAGAGGGGAACCCCCTCCTTCAAAAACAGCTGCTCGACAAAATAACTGCTTTTCAGCCCTTGCCTCTCTGCTTGTCATCAACAAAGCTAAAAAGGATGATGCACAGTAACTGCAAAGAACCCAAACAACCTGGAAAGAGGCTGGGATGTGGGATGTTTTTCTTGTTTTTCCACCAATCACAAAATTTACTGTCAGGAAACAATCTGTGAAGTGGAAGGAGACCAGGAGGAGGCAGCGGCCTGTCTCTCCATCCCCCAGTCCTGGGGCAGCAGCTCTGCCTCACTGGGGCTGAGGCTTTCTTTTTATGACTGTGAAGGAGCAAGCTGTAAACCTGCCTGCAGCCATAATAAAACCCCAGACACAGGGGATGTGGCTCCGGGTTATTGCAGAATTGGAGAGGGCTGGATGCTCTGATAAAATACCAGGAGCAGGGGGTTCTGGAAGCAGTCAACAGGTAGACAGGCAGCCAGCAGTGTGACAGGCTTTCCTTTCAGCCGGGGTCAAGTTCTGAGAGCTGCCAAAAGACACAGTGCAGGCACTGGCCTGAGGGGGAAAGGTTTGGGGTGCAGGGAAAACAGCCTGGACTGCCCTGCCTGGCAGGGACAGGTGCTGGGGACGTTGGTGGGACGTGCAGCATCTCGGGGTGTTCTCCCCCATGTGGGACGTGGTGCTTGGACCTGGCTGGGCAGTGCCCCAGAGGAACCTGTGCATCTCACACTGCCAGAGCAGGTGTGGATTCCCTGCACATCCAGCCCTTCCCCTGGGGCAGCTGAGTGGAGTGAGATGGGACAGGACCCTCTAGCCCCACAAGGGCTACGCCGCTGCCTCCAGTTTGACCTGACCCCCTTTTCCTCGTCCCCATAGGCTTCCCAGGGGCATGGGGCCAGGCATGGTGCCTGCAGCAAGGCATCCCAGTCCCCGTGCTGGGGGGGGATTCCTGTCCCCACCCCACGGATGCAAACACCGAGGAAGTGAGCACTGGGGGCAATGTTGAGCTGAGCTAAATTTTGAGCCTTTTAAGGGCACCGAGGACACAACGGGGGTCTGAGGCACCCAGAGGCGAGCAGTGAGCACCCCAGCCCCACTCACACCCACCTACCTTTGCACGTCTTCCTGTCGGGCTGGAGCATGAAGCCCATGGGGCAGCTGCAGTGGACGCCGGTGGCCGCGTCGTGACACTTGCTGTCACAGCCCCCGTTGTTCACAGCACACGTCTCTAAAAGGGAAGGGCAGAGAAAGGCTGGGGTGAGAGACCGGTGTTCAAAAGGCTGGGGGAGTCACGCCAGCCAGATGTCCCCCATGCCACAGCCTGGGAGTGGCAGCGGGTACAAACCTCCCTGCAGAGCCCATGGAAACCACCCTTGGCTCTCACACAGCAGCAAGGAGGCCACAGAGCTGTGAAATAATGAACACACGGGGACTGGTGTCCCCCACAAACAGAGCCTCGTGGAGGTCACCTTCAGCAGCTCCAAAGGGGAGGAATTCACTCTCCCAGGGACAAAGTCATAGCACTTGTGCAAAAGCACCCAGACATGGGTCCTGCCAGGAATGCCCAGACTGCAGCCCCCAGGGACGTGGGTGCAACAGCCCCCAGGGACGGGGGTGCACCAGCCCCCAGGGACGTGGGTGTGCAACCGCCCCCGGGGACGTGTGTGCAACAGCCCCCGGGGACGTGGGTGCAACAGCCCCCAGGGACGTGGGTGCGACGGCCCCAGTCCCACGGTGGGGTGGCAGGGGGTCCTGTCCCCCTCGCTGCCACCAAGCTACTGAGCCACAAAACCACAGGTGACCCTGTGTCGCCGGTCCCTGACCGTCACCCCCTGCTCAGGCACGGCGGCTGGTCCAGTGTCTCAGGCTAATTTGGGAGACACATCATATAATTAAAACACACACTCGGAGGCAGGCAGCATCAGTGGAAAAAAAATCCAATTGAAAAAAAAAAAAGCTAATTATTTCAGTATTATCAAAGTCAGCTGTTACTGGTAGGACTAGAAGGGACACTAATTTAAATGAAGCATTTTCAGCTTGACAGCTTCCCTGTGAGATCAATCCTCAATTTCAACCCTAACCACCAGAACAATGGTTTGAAGTGCATTAAGTTGTTCACAAAGGATAATAAAATATTCCTTTCAGAAGGCTGGTTGCTTGGATAAATGAGGCATTTGGGCTTCAAGGAACCCAAGATGAAAATGCCTTGAAGAAATTCCTTGGAAAGAGCAAATCCCAGGTTCTCCTGCTCTTTGCAAGCGCTGCATGGGGTAGGAATGACTGAACCATCCAACCATTTGCCGCGGGGCCCGGGAGCTGGGATCGCTCTGTGCTCGTCTTGCCACTGCTATTTTTATGATGTCCCATAATAAGAGAACAAAAGGGACCATTTTATGAAATTAATCGCCAGCACAATTACAAAACCTAACGGCAGGGGAGGGATTTCTGCAGATATTATTCCTCCAGCCAGGTCCTCGAGCTTCACGTGGCCCAGCCGTGCCAGGGCCATCCCCTCCCTGCGGTGCCGGGGCGAGGGACACAGGGCAGCCAAGGGAAGGGAAACTTTCTGAAAGCCCAGTGAATCATTTGTTCAACGCCAGCCTTTGTTCCAGCAGCTGATGCAGAAGCAGCCTGGGGAGGATTGATTTAACAGGGTCACCACTGAGATGAGAATACTGGCTTGGTTCAGGTGCTGCTGCCAGCAGGATGGAGCTGGAGAAGCAGCTGCAGCAGGGAGGATGGAGCTCTCCAGATGATGTGGTGCCCCGGGGATATTGTCACCGTGCTCACATCCTCCTCCAGCACTGCAGCATCTCCCCTGGCCCCTTTGCACCTTTGGGAATTTCACCTGATATTAAAGCCAGTCTCACCCACCATCCCAGGGCAGCTGCCCAGGGTGGGCATTGGGTTACGAGCTCGGTTAGCACGGCCAGAGCACCACTGCAAACCCCTCTGTGAAGGGAGGACCCTCTCCTGGGTTTGCAGGAAGCTTGGAGGGGGCTGCTGGGGTACCTGTGAGGCAGTGGAGGTTGACTGCGTGGGGCTGGGCTCCGGAATGGCCCCGGGGAGCAGCAATTGCTCGGCGGAGCTGGCAGGGCTGCTCCCAGCCCTGCGTGACTCACCAGCCACACAGGGCTTTGGTGAGGCCTCCATCGCTCAGGCAGGGACAAAGCTTCACACACACACACACACACACACACAAAAACACTCAGGCTCTTTCCCACCCTCCTCCATCCCAGCTCTGGTCTCACTGCCTGCTTGCTGTGTCACGGCACTCCTCGCCCTGCTCAGCACCCTCCCTGCAGACACTCTGGCCTCACCTCCACCTTCTGAGAAGTGACCATCTCAGCAGGATGTGACCCCACGAGCCAGAGGGGATAATTCCACAAAAATCAGAGGGATTACAGCTGGGCTGGCTGGAGCGTGGTGATGGCGCAGATCTGGAGTCTCCCCCTTATCTCACCCGTGTGAAAGGCTCTGCAGAGCCCTGCAAAAGCTGCAGTCTGTGCTCCCTATGCTGGTGAGCTGAGCTCCCACAGCTCCTGGATGTGCCGGGAGTTTGCCTGTGCCCGGCACGTCCAGGAACAAGATTCCCCATCACAAACAAGTTGCTGCACCTTCTGCCTCGTTTTCCTTGGTGGCAGAGCAGAGGCATCACCTTACCTTTGTGAAGGGCTTGGAGACCCCACGGGGATGCAAAGAAATCCCTGGGGAGGTGCCCAGCCCTGTAAAGGGCCATTGCTGCAGCTCTGGGCTGAGAGCCACTGTGCATGGCGAGGCCAAACCCTGGGACACCCCGAAGGTTGTCCATCCTCGAGTGGGTGGCCCCTAGGAAGGGGTCACTGGGAGTGCACAGTGCAGAGATGGGCACTTTTTTCCCCCTCCCCACCACGCAGCTGCTGTCAGCCCACTGTGAGCTCCTCCTGGGTGCAGGGATAACCACGGCCACGGCCACGGCAAAGCAGATTGCCACCCCCGGCACGGGGCTGGATCCACCAAAGCAGCGTGAGAGCCCCCGTCTCATGCAAGCACAGCAAGGGGATGGGTCCCTGCTCTGTCCCCCAGCCCAGCCCCGGGCTGGCCTGGCGGGGTTTGGAAGCAGCAGTGGGGCAGGGTTAGTGAGACATGCGGTTAGCGCAGCAGCTCAGCCCCCGAGCCCCGCTATGATCTCGAGAGGAGAGACCATCTACGGTTAGACCCCTTCGCAGAGATAGAGAGAACAAAAATATTTACCATTAGAAAACGTCTCAAGGATAACGTGTTGCTGGAAGTGTCTCTCCCCTGTTTAACATTATAAAAAAGTGATTTAGAAACAGAGTCCAGCAGGGAATTTGGTTGGTGTCACACATCAATGAGTTCAACTCTGCTGCCTTTCCAGCCTGGTGGAAACTGTCCCTTTGGGCTTTTTCTCTCCCACCTCCCAAGCATTCCGTGTCCCTCAGCCTCTCCAAACCCCCTCTAGCTGTGCTGGGCTGGTTGGAGCCCCATGCAAGCAGGAGAAGCGTGTTATGAGGAGCATTAGTGCAGCCTGTTAGTCTGGGGAACCAGGTCCTCGCCCTCGTTGGGAACAAAACCAGCACGTGCCAGGGCAGGTGGTGATCCCCGAGCGGAGCCTCACGGACACTGTGCAGCCACAGCCTTTGGGAAGGCAACCACATCCCGCCTGGGGCACTTGCACCCCTTGGATTTAGCAGCCAAGCCAGCAGTGAGCCCAAATCCTGGGTGTGCTTGGGCTGCTCAGCCTCACCCATGGGTCAGTGAGCCCCAGCTGTGGGTCCAGAGCACCACCAGCTCCAAAAACCTGGGGAGCATCAGCCACAAACCGCCTAGGCGTGGGTCAGGAAATCAGCCATAAAACTTGAGCTGGGTTTAGTTTCCTTCTCCATCTAATCATATTCCATCCCCGTCCACCCCCTCCTGCTCCTCCAGCGCTCGCCACAAGTGGGGGGCCAGCAATAGCCTTGCTGCACCCCAAATATAGGTGGGAGGGAGCTGCAATGACGCCCTGCCTGGTAAATCTTCCAGGAAAGCCAAAATCTGCATCAACTGTGACAGTCCTTTTTGCATCTCCCCACGGGCACTGCACCCTTGGCTGCTGGAGGGGCTGTTTTATGTGCTCTTTTAAATTTTTTTTTTAAGGCTGTTTTTGGAGCACAAATATAAATATATAAGGTCATCGTCCTCCCATCTCCCCCCTCCCCCTCGTGCCTGCAGACATGTTGGGAGCCATTAGTGATGGCCCCTGCGCTTAGAGGCATGTTCCTCATTATCTGCATTTTTAAAAGCAGCAATAAAAAGCAGAAAAATGAAAAACACCGGCCGTGGCCTAATGAAACTGTCACTCAGAGGGGCTGATCGTGCTTCCTGCCGCGTGGTGTGATCTGAAGGGAACCTGGACCAGGGGCCTGTCCCGGCAGCCCATCAAACGCACCGCGTACAATTTCAAAGCCCATGGCCCGGGGAACGACTTTGCGTTTCCCCTCACTGGAAACTTTATTCCCCTTGAAATGATGAAATATTTTGGAGGAAATGGGGAAGGGGCGGTGAAGGGGGCAGTGTGGAGGGGGGAGGGCTGTTTGCCGTGCCCGAGCCATAAAACAAGAAAGGGTTGGTTATAAATATCCGAGCAGGTAGCTCGGCTGTAAATGTGCCGGCCGGGCATTCCCGCGGGGAGGCTGCTGGAGCACAACCCCTTGGTGTTCCCAGGGAGGGGCCGGGAATCCCCCAGGGAATGCAGGAGCTGGGCAGGCCCCTTCCTGTGAGAGGGGATTGCAGAGCCCAAAGGGATGAGACAGGCGTGGTGTAGTGGTGGGCTTTGGGCTGGTGCTGCTCCTAACACCCTCTAGTGCAGTGTTTGATTTCCCCTGGAAAGGTGGACAAGGGGAGAGCTCACAGGGATGTGCTGGCTCTGGTGGGAGATGTCCCTCCAGCACGTCCAATGAAGGGCAGGGGGACAAAGAGGGAGACTTTGGCCAAGGACAAAAGGATGAGTGATTTTGGAAACCCCCAAATCCCACCCTCACAGCTGTGGTACCCAAGGTCTGAGTGCAGAGACCACCCCCCCCAGCAAACAGACTGCTCTGAAGCATCCCCCAGATCACGAGATGCTTTGCAGAGCTGCTTTCTGCCCCCACCACCCAACAGGTCAGGGGCATCCTTGGTCCCAAACCTGCCCAAGTTGGACGCCGCACGCAGGGTCCTTCATCCAGGTGGAACCCACCAGAACCCACCAGCTGACACACCCGAGGTCCTGAGCTCCCTGTTGCAGGAGAGCTCCCCACCCAGGGCAACCCCCTGGGAGGGTCCTCAGAGGTGGGACAGGACGCAGTGGCTGTGGGAACAAACACGAGGACGGCGGGGACCAGGGGCTGCGAGCGCCTGCCAGCAGCCAGGAGGGCCTGGGGTCCATCCTGGGAGCAGGCTGGGGGACAGCAGTGGCTTTAAGGCAGCAGTGAGCTGACAGGCAGGAGGGCTTTGCTGGGGGCTCAGCCCCAAACACCCCTCAAGCTGGCAGGGAGCAGCCAGGGGCTCAGGGGGGATCCTCTGCCCTGAGGACGGAGCCGTCTGTGGAAAACACGGAGGGTTTTCTGTTCAGGCACAGCAGGGACATGGAGAGCCAAAACCTCTCTTGCTTTCAGTTCCTTTTTCTTTTTCATTTTGCAATAAGCACTCAAATGTCTCAAGCAATTGTAGACTTAATCACTGCCCAAATATAACATTTTTTAAATCAAAGCAGCTGTTAAACAGCACAAGCATATGAAACCAGTAAAACTTCTATCTCTGCTTGATGTTTTACAATTTGAAAACACACACAGGAAAAGGACAATTCTGGGGGTGGTTGAGTTGTCAGGTTGTTGGGGTTTTGGTTTTGTTTTTTTTTTTTTTTTTTTGGAAGACAATTTTTCCTGAGCCAAGTCCCCACAATACCAAGTTGGAACGGATTGCTGTGGGCAAACCTGCCCCCTCCACATCCCTCCTCAAAAGCTGCCAGTGACAGCGACAGTAACAATTCCCAGCGTGGGGACATCCTCACAACTCTCTCTTCAGCAGCACAGAAGCAGGCAGGGACCCCTGCCCGCACCCCAGCACAGCAATCTGTCCCCAGGTGTCCCCTCAAGCACCACCAAGATCACTCCTGCTCCCTGTGGCTGCACAGAGACACATCCCTGAGCCCCCAGGTACCGCAGCATCCCTCGCACACCTGCTGAGCTTCCCCACTCTCAGCAACAAGAAATCGCCGCGTGCCCGAGGCTTGGGAAAAAAACCCTTCACCAGGCCAAGGACAAATCACCCCGGGAGGAAGATGAGCCACCCCACACCCCAACCCGTGCGTGGGCGACGGCCTGACCTACCTATGCACGTCACCCCGTCGGAGTGCAGCAGGAATTTGACGTGGCAGCCACACTTGGGCCCCTGGTCGGTGTCGTCGCAGGTGTGCTGGCAGCCCCCGTTCCCGTAGTTGCAGGTCACTGTGGGAGCAAAGCACCAGCGTCACCATGGCCCCAGCTCCTCCTTCCCTGCCTAGCACCCACGTGTAGCACATCAAGCTGGCTTGGAAACACCTCGTCCGTACCCTCAGAGGCTTCCCTCCCTCCTTCCCTCACAGATAATTCCTAAAGCCCTTCACTTTCCCTGTGGGATCTCAGCAGATGCAGGCTGTGATGTGGTTTCTCATGGCTTTCCTCTGCATATCTGCCAAATGCCACCAGTGGAGACCAAGCAAAGGGGACTGGTGGGCTGGTTGATCGTGACCCTGAATCCAGTGCTACAGGGAAATGGTGAAACTTTCCTGAGCTCTGGAATGACACAGGAGCTTTTGGGAATCCCTGCCCGCCCTCCCCAGGAGGCAAGGCGTGCCGTTCATTTAGTTTAGGATTAAACCTTCATTTCATCAGCAATTTTACACATTCGCTGCACACAGCAAATGAGAAACAAAAATAATTGCATAAACACACACATATCTATTTAATAACCCTGGCACTGCCAGTGGGATGCTGGCAGGAGATCAGACAGGCTGAGAGCACCACAACCCCCAGGGAGAGGATTCCTGCGCTCCTCACATGCCAATTGCACTCTCCTTGTTCACCTCCCCGTTGGAAAGCGAAAGACTGGGACAAGAACAGGGGATCCTGAGCCTCTGGGATCCCCTTGAACTGCCATTTCAGCCTGGTCATGTAAGGACACGCAACATCCCATAGTCAAGGGGGCTGCCAGAAGCATTGTCTGTAAGAGCAACAGAGGCAGAGCTGAGCACGCTGAGCTTCAGGCTCAAGGAACCAACAGCTACCAGGGGGTCAGGGCTTTGCTGCAGGGGCAGGAGGTGTCTGTGCCATGGGGACAGGGTTAGGGGGTCCCTGGGAGGGTGTATCCCCAGCCCTGGAGTGCTCCTTACGTTTGCAGTCGCGCTGGTTCTTGGTGAGCTCGAAGCCGGGGCGGCACTCGCAGGCAATGCCCCCTTTGGGGGTCTCCCGGCAGATGTGGGCACAGCCATGGTTCTTGTTCATGCAGTTCATGCCTTCTAAAAGAGAAAAGGAGGCAAAGGAACACTCCAAAAGCTGCTGGCGCTGGTCAGCAGTGGCAGAAGGATGCCTGATGGGATGGGGAGATGATGGCAACGAGGGGAAACCTTGTGGGGAGAGCATAACCCTGGCGAGCTCCTGGCACACAGCTGCTTGGGAAGGTGGAGAAAACCACCTGGGAGCCTTCACCTTTTGATTCCCTCCCACCTTGGGTGAGACCCTACTCCCACATCTCTCGGTGGCTTTAAACCCCATTGAGCTCAAGACCCAGCACCTGCATCCCTGTCCCCAGCTGGGACACCCACAGTGGCACCAGGAGGTGTCCCGGCCCAGCTCATCCCTCTTGGACACGCAAGGGATGGGGACACAGGAGATGCCACTGCAGCTGCTCAGCCATCCTGAGCAGGGTGAGATTCCCGGAGAGCTGGAGTGACCAATGCAGCTGGGGAAGGGGAAGGAGGAAAGCAAAAACACTCAGCTGGCTTTGCCAAGCAGCAGAGATAAAAATCAGCAGAGACGCAAAAATCTCTCATTTCCTCCTGTTTTGGCAAAGAGATTTCTCCAGATGGCAACAATTTAGAGTTGATACTGAGAGGAAGGGCTCGGTGCTGTGCAAGACCTGGCAGGGGAGGATGCGTCTCTTAAGGTGGTGTGAGGACCTCCAGGTCCTTCTATTTATCAATAAATTGCTCCGGGCACAGGATTAATGTCCCCTGCTCAGTATTGCTGTGCCTGGACAAGAGGCCTGCGAGGGTTTTGCTGAAGGACATTTATCATCTCTCCCAACGTGCCTGCCATAGATTCGCTTTCAAATCTGCCCCACCAAGAACCCAGCAGCAGCAGCTAAACCCAGGCAACAGTGACCAGAAGTGACAGAGGACAGATCTGCCTGATAAACACAGGCATGGAGGCTGCCCCAGGGCGTGGACCTGCTGAGCACTGACCTTCAGGGCGCTGGATGCAGGTGTGCTGGTTGTCACTGAGGAAGAAGCCCTCCCGGCAGAAGCACTCGTAGCTGCCCATCATGTTGACACAGGTCTGCTGGCAGCCGCCGTTGCCCTCCGAGCACTCGTCCAGGTCTGCAGAGGGAAGGTGGCAGGGGGTGAGCACCACTCCCTGCCACACCAAGGTGCTGGGGACTGGCTGGGACAGGTCTGCTGGGTTGTCACCTACTTCTGCCTTACATCTGTGATCCCCCAGCTGGGGGGGAAGGGGAATGCCTGGCGGTGCAGAGGATGAGAGCAAAGCACAGCAGGAGTGGGTGCAGGGATCATACAGCTTCCCTGGCTGATGGCCTCATTTTACAGAGGGGAACACCACACCACAGAGAAAGGGGTTTTCCTTGTCCCAGAAAACCCAAAGCACCCAGGATGCTCATCCAGGATGCTGGCTGCAGCTGGCCCCTGCTCCCAGCCCCTCAGAGCCCGTCGCCAGCTGGGGATGCCTGCATTTCATTAGGAGGAGCTGGGAAACCTTAGCTCAGAGCAGGGATAATTACTTGTAAGGGGACTCGCATCCCCTGCCCTGCTGCTCGGCTGCCCTCACACCTGTTTTGGTTTAACAAGTCAAGGCTGCAAGGGGCTGAGATGTGGCCCCGTGGCAGCAGCAATGCCCTCGCCCCAGGCTGCTCCTGCTCCAGCCCTGCAAAACCTGCATTTAATGAAGAGAACTGCCCTTTGCTCTCTCTAGAGGATTTTTGGGGACAGTGGTCCAAGCTGAACTCACCAGCGCCCTGAGGTGCCACAGCGACCGGGACGCCGGGCTCGGGCAGAGACAAACCTTGCCCCCTGTGCCCGCGGTGCTGGGGGCGGGTGATGGTGTCGGGCTGGGAAGCGAGGGGCCCCATGCCAAAGAAAACCTCCTGTGAACTCGAGCGTTGCAGAGCCGCGGCTGCGGGGAAAGCTGAGCCCCGCCAGCATCGCCCACCGGAAACGCCGGAATAGCGGCTCGGTGACGGCACGCGCCAGGGGCTCCCAGGCCCCCTCCCCAAACAGCACAGCACGCACCAAAACCCCTTCCTTTTGGGCAAAATGGATGCCTGAGCAGTGTGGGTGCCTTGCCCTGGCAAGCCCTGAGGGGATGCTCAGAAATAGCAAAGCAGGGCTGCAGCTCGAGCTGGAAGTGGCCAGGCAGCGGAGCCCAGGAGCACCCCACAACTTGGAAAGGAGGTGTTAAAAACACCCTCTCAGCCACAGGGCAGTGAGGGTTGACACCTGGGCTGCAGCCAGGCATAAAGGGACGTCCTTTGTGATGGCAGGAAGCTCAGGGCTTCCTCCAATGCTCATCCCAGCCAAGCTATGTCCTGCAGATGCCAATAACTCCGCTCTCAAATCCCCCTGCTTAGAACAAGGGCTTAATGTCTTGCAGTTTCTCCTTCCAGCTCTGCTCAAAAATGACGAGGCAGCCGTTCAAACCCGATGGCTGAAACGAGACTCCGCCGCTCTAATACCTGTTTTATTAAAGGCAACAGAGGTGGGCAGAAGCCAGCAGGGCCCATGTCAGGATGGGGGCTTGAATTCCTGTCCTGGTTCAAAAGGTCACTCAGAGTGGGCAATAGAGGGCCCGGTGGACTCTGGTGGGCACATACCCTGACCCCTCTCCAGCTCAGCTCCTGCCCATGGCACTGGCAAAGCCCAGGCACAACACGCTGCTTTGCTCAGTTTCTCTTTCTTTAGGCAAAAGGGGGATGCAGGCAGGTTGAGCAAAGCACGTCAGGATCAGACATGAGATGCTGGGATGAGCTAAGGAAGGGCTGAAGGTGGGAGCCAGCATGCTCCCTCCAGACCCCTGCTTGCCCGGCTGCTCCCCAGCCTTTTCCATCCCCTCCCACCCACCTCTGTAAACACATGACGTCCAGCTTTCCTTTCTTCTCCTCGGGCTCATCCTCCCCCGGGAGAGGAAGGCAGCGCCGCCCGCCTGCGCCTCCTCCCAGCTGTGTAAATCTCCCCCCTCCCCGAGGAGGCTGCAAAGATCCCGGTGATGGTGCTTAATGCAAAGCGTATGTGTCCATAATCCCTTCCCCCTCCTCCTCCTCGCAGTGATGAGCTCATTAATGACCCCTCTGCAGACACTAATTAGAAAATAGCATGAGCTGCAGGCAGAGGGGAGGCGGGCGGCCCGTGCCCCGGAGCTCCCACCGCGGATGCCGCGGGAGGAAGCGGGTGATGGGCGCGGGCAGCTCGATGGGCCCCGGGGCTCTGACGGGAGCTTTGGCTCCGCCGCGGCCGGATGGAGTTTGGGGCGGTGGGAAGTGGCAGGGAGGATGCGCGGCCGCTCCGTAGGCAGATGCCGGGTTTGTCTTGGCCCGGGGATTATTTATCCAGTCCCTTCGCTGGTTCCCATCCCCACCATATTTGCTATTAACTCATCTATTTTGGCAGGTGCAGGGCTGACCTCAAGCACGAGCGGAGCGAGCGGCAGGGCCCGGGTGAGCCGGTCCTGCCCTCGGCAGCGGCACAGAGCTGCTGGCCCGGCCGCTGGCCGCAGCGGCGTGCGGCTGTGGGGAGCCTGTGCCTCACCCCCAGCAACCCCAAACCCAACCCTCCCAGGCTACAGATGGACCCACAGAGCGAGCTTCTCTCCCAGCATGGAGCATCCTCCCTCAGCACCTGCCCCGTGTAACGGGGAGCAATCCTGTCCCCAGCCAGCCATTGCAGTGCAGGACATGCCTGCGGCTGGCTCGGTGCCCTGCGAGTGCCACTGCAGCTCCACGGCTCTACAGCAGGTCTGGGGGTGTTGGGTCCTGGGAAGATCCCAGCAAAGAAAGCCAGCGGGTCGGTCCTAAGGTGCTGGAGCAGCTGAGGAGCCTCAGCACACGGACATCCCTCACCTAAGCAGTTGTGGCCGTCGTGTGCCAGGCGGAAGCCGTCGTAGCAGGTGCAGCGGTAGTTGCCGGGGATGTTCACGCACTCGTGCACGCAGCCCGCGTTGTCTTCCCGCTCGCACTCGTCAACATCTGGGGAGAAGAAGGGTGGGAGAGCTGCAGGGCTGCCCCCCACCATGGGTGCTGCTCCCTGTCTCCAGCACCTTTGCCACCCAGCTGGTGCTGTGCCCTGGAGTCTCCTGCTGTGCCTATTCCAGCAGGTTGTCAGCTCCATTATCACCTGCATTATCATCCCTCCAGACCCTACAAAAACATCCCCGTTCTCCCCAGCCTGGGAGCTGGACCCCCAGCTAACCCAGTGTCTTTCAGCTTTAGCTTGGTGCAGAGTGCTGGGAACCTCTTGGGATTTCCCAGGGTGCTGGCCCGTCTCCATGGCAAAGCCCTGCAGGGCCTGGAGCGCTTTAATCCCTCTGCTATTTGTACTTGGCCCATCCTGACCCTGAACCTGCTTCAAGCAGAGCTGAGAATTTTTCCCCTTGCCCCAATCCTGCTTTCCCGCTGCTGCACTAAGGAGCCCGTTTTCTTTCCATTCCTCACTCAGTTGTATCTATTGATAGATCTATGCCTGTACCTATATCAATACCTACATTTACATCTATATTGATATTCACATCATCTATACGTCTATTTCTATATCTTATTTTTAAGTTTCTTATGTTTTAGCTGCTGATGCCATTCTGCAGCTCAGGGTCAGAAATCCTGCAGCAAAATAAGCCCAGCTTTGTTTAAAACAAGCCCCAAGTGACCCTTAATGAGCAGCCTCAACCATGCCAGGACAATGGCTGCCACCATCACCAGCAAGGACAGTCAGAGGCCTCTGTGTCCCCATGCCTGTCAACAGGCCAGGAGTTTGGGGCAGAAAAGGGGAATAAAAGGTTTACAATGGGCTGGATAGAACAAGTGGCCTTTTTGCGTGAGCCAGTGCTGATGAGCCACCTCTGGCCTGTGGCCTGCAGGGGCTGTCACTCCTCAGCAGGGCTCTGGCTGTGCCAGCAGCATGTCCCTACCTTTGCAGTGCTTCCCATCCCCGGTGTAGCCAGACTTGCAGATGCACTTGTAGGACTTGGGGGTGTTCTGGCAGATGGCATCGATGTGGCAGTTGTCGGTGCCCTCCACGCACTCATCAACATCTGCAAGAGGACAGGTGAGGGGAGCAGAGGGGAGAGCCTAGGACCTCTACCCCCTGTCCCCATGGGAGCCACCACCCCAGGTGATGGATCCCAGCAGCCTCTGGCTCCTCAACCAGCCCTGACACAGCCAATGGTGGGCTCTGGATATGGTGAATAACTGAGTCCACTCCAAAACAGCACAACCTGTGTCCCCTCTTGGGGGAGTCACCCTGAGACCCCCTGGCCCTTTGTCTGATGATAGGAAATGCTGCTCCAGCACTCCTAGTCCAGGCTGGAGCCAGCCCAGGCAGAGGTGAAAGTCTCTGTCTCCAATTAGCAGTTTCCTGAGCAGACCAGGCACCCAAATAATCGTCATCCGTTTCTATTCTTAGGTGCCAAGGAATGTGCACAAATTAGCAGGGACCACACTAAACAAACCTGGGAGCCAGGAGTGAGAAGCAGAAGGGAGAACTGGGAAAAACTTCAGGGCTTCCTTGGGGACACAGACAAAATTTGCATCATCCCCATCACCATTTGCCCCTCATCCCCACGGGATGCCATGCTGTGGCACCCAGGACATCACTTCCAGAGCTCCACGTGCTGGCAATGGCCTCAGGCAGCAATGCCCAAGGGTTTGCTGTGACAGGAGGCCGTGGGAGTGCAGGCTCTGATGGTATTTGGGAAGTGGAGAAGCCTGGAGCACATGGAGTGGAGCTTTGTGAGCAAAAGGCTGTTCAGCTGGCTCTCACTGCCTTCCCTGCTCTGGCAGCCAGGGAGATGTAGTGCCCTGAAGTGGGCACATCCCCTCCGCGACTGCCAGCACCTGGGGATGAGGCTGCTGAGGGGCAGGGCGGGGGCTGAGCTTCACCCGCAGCCCCTCAGGTGTGGGCAGGGCTCCCAGAGCAGCCCAGGCTCCAGCTCCACGTGTGGAGCACCAGCGCTGCTCCTGGAGGAATTTGCCTCCACCTCCTCTCACGGGGATAGGAAGCTTCTCACTGGGGAGGGGGAACCTGAGAGTCCCTCCAGCTTCCCTGTCCCCCCTCAGGAGGAGCGTGAGGCTTCACAGCTCTCAGCTGCCTTTAAAAATCTGCTTTTCCCAAGTACAGAAGTGCTCCAGGAGCTCCCCAAGAGACCCTAAACATCCTTGCAAGCGGCGGGCGGGCAGGCAGCCCTGCAGCCCCGGGGGACAGGGGCCACGGCCGCGGGAACTCCAGCCTGTCCCGGCCACCCCGGCGGCTCTTTGCCGGGACATGTGAGTCACCCGGCCGGGAGCAGGAGAGCTTTGTCTCTGCACCGGGGAGGCGGCACGTGCCTGCGCATTGTATAAATATTTACAGCCCGCATTCATATTTGTTATTTGACATTAGCCATGGCCCGCGGCCACCACGGCCTCCCTTGGGCCATTAATCACCGGCTGGAAGCTGACCCACCACGGTGGGGACGATTGCACGGGGACCGGGGAGGGCCCTGCTCCCGGCTGGCACCTACAGCAGCCATGGCACTGGTCA
The DNA here is from genome assembly GCA_013397195.1 of Hylia prasina. Classification (NCBI taxonomy): domain Eukaryota; kingdom Metazoa; phylum Chordata; class Aves; order Passeriformes; family Sylviidae; genus Hylia; species Hylia prasina. The sequence goes on from VYXD01002319.1 coordinate 451,882, forward strand.
CAGTGGTGGCTGCCCCAGCACCCAGCGTCATCCCCTGCCCGTGCCGAGGGTCCCACGGGGCTCTTGTCCCTTTGGAGAGCGGAGTGTGGCTGTTCAGCATGCCAGTGACTTTGCCTCAGGCTCCCGGAGGGGTGGTGGGAGGTGGTGGCACTGGAGCAGGGGGATGTGGGGGGACGCCAAGCGCTGGCCGTGATGTGCGTGGGAACGCAGCAGCAGCAAAGCTGATGCTGACCCAAAGGTCTACTGAATCTGCAGATCCTTGTCCTGGCCCTGGCCCTGCATGGTCAGGAGTTCTCCTTCAGGTGTTGCCCCAAAGTTCTAAATCATGTTGTGATGCTTCGGGTCACGGTGCCAAGGTGACAAATGTCAGGTCTGGCACCTCGGGCACTTACCCTGGCACACAGGTGGGAACCAGCACCCAAACAGCACAGACCATCCATCAAACCCCATCTCCTTCCCCTAAAAATGCTCAGAACATGAAGCATCCACCAGGCATAAATCACATCATTGAAACTTTCCCAGCTTTTTGCCAGGAATCTCACTTTTGGGGGAATTTTATTTCCTATTTCTTTTTCCTTCTGCGCTCTCAAACTCAAGACCATGCACAACATGCACGAGGCATTGAATGCACCTCTGGCCCTTTCCCACTCACACATGTGTAGCATCTTTTTTTTTCTATCTTTTTTCTTTTTTCCCATTCTGTAACTTCAAAGGTCTCTAACTTTGGAAAGATTACACAGCAGCAAAAGTACAAAAGGAAACATTATCAGTTTTCCACTCTGTAAATTTTCCAAAGCTAGAGTAATTCTGAAAGGTTACAGGACTATTAAAAAAAAAAAAAAGA
>VYXD01002320.1:0-53412 GCA_013397195.1 Hylia prasina
TAGAATGACTGGGAACAATGAGTGACATTTTATTTAAGCCTATCTCACCTAAGATTTCTAATTTTTTAGCTCAGAATAAATTGATCTGCTAGATTACTTTGGCTAATGATTTTTTTTTTTTGCTTTTATTTAAATAAGTCTAGAGGAATTAGAGAAAATTTGCACCCTTGAGGCTCAAGTAGAAACCATGGCAACCCCCAAATGAGAGAAGAAACATTCTTATAACTTGTATTTACTTCTGAATTGTTACAAAGGCCAAGTTTTTTGGTTTTATATAAAAGAAATACCCCAGAATGTGAAGAAGTCATAGATATTGTCAAGCCTGAACCTCAGAGTAGAGGCTTTCTGTCAAGTCTACTGCAAGAATTAAAGAACAAAGGAAATCAAAATTTCTTTCTGCACTCCATGCAAGTATAAAAAGTTAATGAACTTCTACATGCTAGCTTCTGAAGAAGTAATCTTTTTCACCTTAAAGCACACCAAAACTTATACTTAAAATAAAGTCGGCAGAATTCAAGCACTTAATTTTCAAAATATATCTCAAATTTTTCCATAGAAAATATATTTACCAAAATATCTGCATTTTGAGCTTTGACATTTCTACTGAAACTACAAAAATCAAAATGGCCTAAGCTCCATCACAGACAGGAGTATATCTGAATCTCATAAAATGCATGTAAGGGAGCTTTAATTTCCTATACAGAAAATGAACACAAATGTACAAGGGAATCCAACAACTGTAAATCCCAAATAAAAGGAGAAAGCTGCAGAAGTCAAAAGAAGAGGGAAATACAACACTTCTTTGGCCTACACTCAGTCCCAGATTCCTAGCAGATGGTTTTGTAAATTATCAGAAATAGCTGACATGAGGGAATTACTGTATAAGAGTGGGACACGCCACTGAAAGAAGAAGGAATACAAAGTAAGAATATGAACAGAGTGAATTTTTTCTGTATATTCCTGCTATCTCTGCAGGATTGCACACAGGCTTTGAGGATCAGAGAAAGCTTAGAAATTCAGAGTGTGTTGCTCCCACAATTGCAGTCAAGTGGGTGAAGACATAATCAGTCTAAGTTTTTATTTTCCTACAGAGAGTGATAGTTCATGCTTATGACACAAGTCACAGGTGCATAGTTTAAAAAAAAAACCACAAAACAAAAAATATCCCACTGGACTATAACTAAAACAAGTCACATCAAGCAATCCTTCTGTTTGACTAAAAGCATGTGGGTTTTTTTAAAAGGTTCAAAGGAAGATGAATTTCTTAGTGCTTCTGTCACATTTTTCTATTGGATTTAAAAGATTGCTTTAAAGGAGCAGGAGTCATTAACCTATAGTAAATTTATTACAGAACTAATGTTTATTTCTTATGTTTTATGATATGAGCACCCAAAACTAATAAAACCAAAGACACAACTACTTATAGCAGTCTGCAGGTACAGCAGACTATTTTTCCCAGTAGTCTGAAGGTATCCATGAAGTTGAAAAAAAAATTAAGGCTCATGAAAAATTTTCAGAAAAGAAACTAAGCTGAAATGAAAAACAAAATCGAAGATATTTAGTACAAACAAGTTAACAAACACAAAACTTATGAAACAGGCAGACACAAACATGCTACAAATAAGATCTAAAACCAAACATGGGAAGTACTTTAAAAGGTGAAATAATTCCAAGAGAGAAATGACCCAGAGAAAACATTGAACAAAACCAGGGAAAAAAAAAACCCAGACAGATAGAAAGATGATAAAGGCTTTAAGAGTTTATTGGAAGACAAAAGCAGATATAATGGGATGGTGACAGAAATCTATTACAGTGGTAGCAACTGGAAACTGAAACAAAGTAGGACAATCCTTTCTCTCATGTGGTACAAGAACTTTTATGACCATTTAAAAGCAGCCATGAAAACAAGCTATTAAAATCTGCTTGACAGTATGGGTTTGTGTGCTATGGCTATGGTTTCATCTGAATACGTAGAGACAGTACATGACTTTCTTCAGGACATAAGAATGTTTATTTTTGCTTCTGAGTACCTATCATGCTATATGCTTCTTATAGATGAAATAAATTTGCTCTAAAAAGATAAAGAAAAGGAACTTCTGCAATTTAAACACACACAATGCAATACAGTACAAGAGTTCTGTTAAAGGAAAAGAGAGAGAGAGAGAGAAGCCAAAGCTAAATGATGTTACCTAGTGTATCTGTGAAGTACTACAGGAAAATTTAATTTGGTTTAAAACCTGGAGGAATTGACTCAACTAACTTCCAGCTACAGGCTGAAAGAACTGAAGAAAGCCAAGCAGACTATCCTATATGTGACTTGACAGCTTTTTTTAAACAGTGTATTGAAATGAACTTTGAAATACAGCTCTAGCTCTGACTACCATCTATCTCTACCTTGCATTTTTCTGAGACAATGTATGAAGGAAATTTGACTTTAAAAATCCCCATCCATTTCACACATGAAACTCAAAGCCATAGTGACTCATGTGTGCCCACTCAAAAAACCCATTAAGTCCAGAGATAATTTTAAATGACTATAACAGTCTTATTAGACCAACTGGACTAACTGAAGTAGGGAAAGGCCTTTCCAGATACTGATTTACAGAACTCTTGTTGTTTAGATTTCATACTTATCCACCTTCCTTTTCCAACTAGGAAATGGTACCATTTAGGTTGGATGTAAATCTGCACTGCTGATGTGCACATGTGGCCTGTAATATTTATTTTACTGCCTTGGCTGGGATTGTTTCCTAACACTTTTAAGGCCTGTGGAATAATATAGTAGGTTAGAAGATCTCAAACCAACAGCGTGGAGTACTGTCTCTAAAGTAAAAAGAATATGTATTGCAAAGATTTCCTGCTTTCTGGTGATGGATTAGAGACCATAAAGAGTCACTAATAACAACAGATAAAGGCCGAGGCCCTTTGTTATCACCTTCTAGTGGTTTCACAATCTGAAGCTTTTCTGGCAGGTAGGAGCGACTGCTGATAGACATTCCTGAATATCCAGTGAATTCTGAAAATCTGGAGTGAGTTCCCAGTGACATGATGCTCTCTGTGGGGGTAACGGAACCACTGTGGAGTTCTCCCTTTTCTGCCAGTTCCCGCAACTTCCTTTCCTGCTCTTCCTCAAAGAACTTGCGCTCCGAGAGGTAATTCTCCCGCCTGAGGGAGAGCCTACGAAGGGCAGTCTCTAGGTCACTGGAGCCTGGAGTCCCTGGAGTCCCAGGCTTCTTCATCCTGTCTTCATTTCTAAAACATAAAGGGGGAAAAATAAAAATGAAAAGGTGGGAGGGGAAAAAAACACATTCTTGGAAATGTTTAAGACCTCCACATGACAGTTTTGAGACATTGACCAATACCTTTACATTGCTGTGTCTGGGAACAACTTGCTACTCATCTGGAGAGCTCAAAGGCAAACACCAGCCTTTTGTTTCTCTTTCACAGTAAAAGTTTTGAGTCCTAGTTCCTGCCTGGAAACTCCTGGCTGGAAACCTGCACTGTACTGAGCTTCCTCCTACAAAGAGGTGCAAGTTGTCTGCTTGTTGTACATCTCTCACAGTCACACACACTCAGGCAAGCAGGCCCCATGTTAAAAGGCCAATGCTGGAAGAACACCACAGTGAGTCACAGAAGTACATTATACTGGCAAACATATTTTGTTTTGAGGTATTAAGCCATTTTTACTGAAAAGTATATACAGCATAGCGTGGAGCTGTACTGGGTGAAGATACAAGTAGCTAGGAAAGCAAAGTCCTGACTGGTTTCATGCACAGGTTTTCGTATTAGGTAACCTACAGATGCACACTTAATTTATTTTTAGGATCAAAAAATTTAACTGTAGCTGGATCTGGGATCAGAACTCCCTGACATTTATGTAAAGTGGTAAAAATTTAATTATTTTTAAGTGCTGACCCACAAAAAAAAAGGGTGGTTTACGTTATCTGGTGATGTTGAATTTCAGAACAAGTCTGAGTTGCAGACACTGACTGATACACAGTACTTTCTAAAAGCTTTCTTTTTTAAATAAACTTGAGTGCTCAAAAACTATAAGCACAAAATAGATTTTAAAGATGTATGCCACTGTGGTAACTGCACTACATAAGACAAAAGGAGGAAAGCAGGAACAGTTTGCCTTTATGTCAGAAACAAAGCAAAAGCGAATTCCAGTGCTATGGTACTGACCCGTTGTCCGAGGACTCTGTCTCTAAGATGATGCTATTGGTCTTGTTGTCTATCACAATGTTAGAGATGTCTCCCCCATAGAAACTGGAACGTGGAGTGCTGACACAGCTAGAAATGACTGAGTTCATGGCAGAGGACTGGTTAGAGCCTGGGATATTCATTGGTGACGGAGTCATGGATCTCTGCTTGACAACTTGATTGACATTTCTCACCGTCTCGAAGACCCGCTTCTGATGACTGTAAAACACACACACAGTTAATAATCACTCAATAACTTATTAACATAGAGAAAGGAACAGAGAAACAGGTAACATCTTATTAGCAGCTCTTCCTATTCACAGGATTATTGGACACTTTGGTTTTATATATAGTTCTGGAAAGTAGTATGCATAGGGTCCCATATGAGCTAGAGTCTGGCCATTACATTCAATCCATCAACATAATTCTTCCATCACCCTAGAATATTTTTGACAGAACATTTGACAATTATGTGCATGGACCCTTTCAAATATTCATAAACAATAAGTGAAAAAGCATTTCAATACATCAGCTAGAAGTGCCATAAAGCCATTACATAAAAATGAGTTTTTAAAAAACAGAATTGACCTCCATTCAACTCTTAACTATAAACTGGCTAATCCATTTTGAAAGAGAGTTTGAATTTACTCCTGAGTATCTCCATGCAAGCAATTCTTGTATCTTTTCTCTTTGAAACCGATTTCCAACCCTCCTAAATAGTACTTTTAAAAAAAGGAAAAAATCCCAGAAATATAATGGACCAAGACTTGAGCAAGAGGTGCAAGGCTGGAAACCTAATTTTTGACCTACTTCTACAGTTCATTCTTTATCACCATTGTCCTTATACCATAACAAACACTGTTCATCTGCTTCAAAACTGACATCAGATGACACTGCAGCAGAAACTTATTGACAAAATAAAATTACACCATGCTGCAAAAGTGCCACCATTGCTTTGTTTTAGAGTTCAACAATGGCTAAACAAAAGAACAGCACATTCCTTCTATCCCAAAGGTAACTCTGCCAGGTTGTAACAGTGACTGCATGCCTTAGGCTATTTAATGTCATTTCAATTCCTTTCCTTCTGCCCAGGGGTGCTCAACAGTTGCACTCTTTGTGGGGAGGCTGCAGGTCTGTATATCATTATGAGGCTGAATCTAAGAGTATGTATCAAAAAATAGTCCCATGGAGCTTGCAGTTACTACCACTGAACAAATAAATAAAACCAAGGCAAGTCACGCAACCAAAATAAAAGTATCCTCCTGCAAAGGCAAAGTAAGTAAGACATTCTAAAGAAGTTAAACTAGCTTTAAGTTAGACTATACTGGAAGGATGAAAGTATCCTATGAGGTCTGAGCATGCCCACAACTTTCAGATCTTACATTTTTCTAATCAACATTTCTCTCTGTCAAAGCCTCATTTACAGTTCTTGGCTCAGACTCAGAAGAGGTCACTGTATGCGTCAGGCATTCTGTAAATGCAATTAGAAGGTTTCTGGGAAGTGCCTACTGTACTTCCCCGACTGTCCTGGTTTGTAAACTCTGTTTCTCTAACAGACCCTGTAAACTGGATTAACTTATTTCAAATTAAACAATCCATGCTTTGTACAAATCTGTGAGATAAACCTATTGGAGTACATGTGCAACTGGCATCAGCAAGGCCATTTCTGCCAAGCTGTATCTATCTATAGCTTTGGGGCTGTCACAAGCACTTGACTTGTTCCAAACTACTCTCTCATTTAATTCAACAGAACTTCAGCACAGGTGTAATGGGCATCACTCTAAGTACCCAACCATTCCAAATCCCTCACTGCCCTGATGTTCTTCCTGGATTAGATCAAGAGTTACCTGGTAACTTATGTTATAAAACTCACCAAGAGAAAACCCACTAACTTGAACTCCTCCCCTAACTGGTAACTGAAGAAATCTAGCATGGTAACACACAAGAAAACAAATCTCTTCTCATTCTCTGCACTCACCAGGAAAAAAGTTTACAAGACAAGGCAAAGCCAATATATAGGTGTTTTGGCATCTTTAGGAGAAAATAAAAACACCCCTAAAACTAGGCAATTTGTTTTCCTTTCTCTCTATCATTCCCATTCAGCTAGAAATATTTCTTTCTAAATATCTAGCTCAACTATTTCCTGTTTTTTCTTTGCTCATCAAATAAATAACTTCAGATGTAACCAATGAATTAGGAACCAATTCTTTTCAGTCATACGCCAAGTCAGGAGAGTCAGGTTCATCTAAATGCAGTTCTTTCCTCATTGACCCTTCTATCTCTGCTGCCAAAGAGTCCTGTTAAAAATAAGCACAAAAGAGAAACAAATACCATAGTATTAATAGGTTGGCATGACAGAAAATAATAAATTACTTATACAAAATAGTAAGTAATGAAGAGTATTTAAAGAAGAAAAAAGGAAAGTTTAAATATGAAAAATGACTACAAAACTAATGGAGGTATTTAAAGCACTAACAAAATGTGGATTAGCTTCATTTTCCTGCAGTATGGACCACCTGATGATGCATAATATCTGCCAAAGAACCTTAAAAAAGCATTATAGGCAACAGACTGAATTCCATTCTCAGTAACACTCACCTTTCATGTATAAAGCTTTGCTCTTTTTGTTCTCATTTAAAATAAACATAAAACCCACACCATTATCCGCCCATCCACAAAAATGACATGATTCTTGGCATAAAGCACTATATACTTTCTCCATAAGGTTAGAGGTAACAGGCCATCAAATTTTTGTAGCTGGTCACTAAATTTAACTGCTGGGTACAGGGTCTAAGTATCAAACATTAATAAATCTAAATGATCTTTTGTCCCAGGATTCAACATTTGAAAATCATTTTCACACAAAACACATAAACCTATCTCAGCACAAGCACACTTTTCACAGCTTCCAGCTGTATTCATGCAAGCACAATTTGTATTATTTTTATTAGCACAACTTGTATTATTAAATGTCTGCACTTTAATTTGGCCTGGGTTCAGTCTCAGAAGGGAGCACAAAAAGGCAAGCTAAGCCTTTGTTGGCAATTTACTTCTTGTGAGCACAAATAAAATGTGTTCTTCAGCAGTAAGACAAGACAAAGCAGGCCATATTTTGCTGCTTGATTACATTTATGTATTTTAAAAGAAGCCACTGATACCATTGCCTTCAGAAGTAATCTAACTACTCTAGAGATACACAGGTAAGCAGAGCAAGTCACTGGACACATTATTATCCACTCTTTTTTCTCGTTTCATGGAGGGTACTGCATATTCCCTGAATTTTAAATGTCATAATCACATGAGATCAGGTAAAGAAAATTGATAACATGAATGAAACTACCATCATCTGCTGCCATAATACAGATTAGCAACTAACATTCTTTTAATGAATCATTGAATTTCAGTCACCATGAAACAAGAAGATATATTTTTAACCCTGTTCAAAGGTTCAGACTGAAGAAGTAGAATGCATATCATAAATGACTAGAAAGATGCTATGTCTGGAAACCATTGTTATGTTCTTAGGAGTTATATCTCCAAGGATATTGAAGATAAACAGGAAGCTCCTGATGAACACCAGCCACCACAGTATAGGAGATGCTTAACAAAGGTGTATAGACCCTGTTAAGGCTACCCAGGTTTCACAGCATAAGCACAGACATAAAGCACAGACAGCTGCAGGTTGTATATAACACTGCAGCAGAGCTGCACAGCACCACTGTTTCAGAACCAGGTATGCAAAACTGATCACTCAGGTATCCTTTGACACTATACAAATACACATTTCACCCATGCTTATGTCAGACCTATCATCCTATCCCTGAAGCTGTAAGTCAGCTTCAAACATACTTCCTTTGCTTGCTGTGTGCAGATTTTTCCTTAAATCTGCTTACCATAGGGAAGAGACCAAGGGAGTGGTAGCGACGTGATATAGCGTTTGGCATTGTCTTGTTCCTAAGGTTTTTCAGCTCTTCTTGAGCCTCATGAAGCATTTCCATGCACTCTGCATACTTGTCTTCCAGCTCTCGCAGCTGTAACACAGAGAGAAACAGTCCAAGACCTTAAGGGGTGCGCTATTACCATAAAAATCCTGCACACTCTTTTAGTACTGGTAGGCAATAATGGTGTAGGGAAGAATATCTCACTTTAAAGGAATCGATTTCCAACAATTGAGTATCACTGGAGGACCATTAATAACACAGATTAGTAATGGGAAGCCAGGCAGGGAGGGTCACAATGCAGAAGGAATGGTTTGCTCCATTTCCTTCCCTACATATCTACATGAAGCCATTGTCAAGGAGAAGATACAGAACTAAAAAAGTATCTTTAGTCTGATCAGGTTTAGTGCTTAATCATGGTCATGATGACTTGTGTGACAAACACCATGGTCTGAGGACAAGACATTCCACAATGATCCAAAGGACTTAGGAATTTTAAAGCCAGGACTTTCATGCATAGATACATTTACACATATACCTTTCAACAGCCCAAGACCATGCCTTTTTTTCCAGCTTTCTCAGGAAACATATCTTATGTAACCATTCTGTCTACAGATGTCTGTGTACCCTCACAGCTTTTGGGTATCAGCCACTTCAACTAAGTTTGGCCAAGGGGCAAAAGGCTGAAACACCACATTCCTACAACTTCCACAAAAATCAGCTATTTGGTTTAGAAAAAGAGAGTTGGCTCATTTTCTTTCCAAAGAAAGCAATGGTGAGGCATGAGCCCAACCTTTGTTGAGCACCACAGATACAAAAGGCCCACCCACTGGAAAAGCTTCTCTGGCCACCCCCACCTTCATCACAAGTAATGCAAGTGCAAGACACATCCTAAAGGGATCAATATCAATTCATTCCATCTTGTCCATTTTTTTTCACACGAAGGTAGCACCCATAAGACAACCAGAATACTGGACTGCCTTATGTTTATACACTGAACAAACAGAGCACAAATGAGCTCTTCCATGTTATCTCACTAGTCAAAATAGGCTGAAATTACCAGCCTAGAGAAGTCAACCTCTAAAGGCATTCCTGTACAGCCCGTGTATCTCTGTGTTCCAAAATGTGTGTCATCTGAAGGAGCAGAGAATAGCAAAGAAAAGGTGTTGAACTCTAATAGGAACACAAATGTTCCTTCATTCCATATACACAGGTGAGACTATTTAATATTTCTGATCCAACTCAGACTAAATCTCTCATGGCAAAATGAACAGTCATTGCTCTGCTACTAAATTATTGTATTACTAAGTAATGTACTCACCTCTGCTGTGAGCTGTCTCTGGGCATCTTTAGCTGCTCCCAGATGCTGGACAAGTTCCTCATTTTCAACTGCACACTAAAATATGCCACAAAAATGTTAGAAATACTGTGATGTTTTGTCTTGTGATATTTGTATCCTATACTACAGGTAAGTAGGAACATTCTAACTTTTCTCACTCCTCCTCTGCAGCAATATTAACCTACACATTAGTTTAAAAATGTTTAAAATGTTAACAAAAGAATCTACAGCATTAGGGTGCACCTTGCTACATGAACCTCCAAACAAGTATGTGCCCACTGAAATACTTGCACTGACACTCCTGTCTCACCAACATTACTCAAAGCAAAATTTTGTCCCTAATATTTAAAATAATTTTAACTATTGCATTTGATGAACCATATATGCATCTTTTAATAAATTGATGGCCTCTAGTCAAGTATCCCAGATACAAAACACCAGACAAGGTCATCCACAAAAGGAAGGTGGAATATTCCTTTAAGGCTCTAGTACAGAGAGGATTTTAATCTGTCCTTCAGTTACATTAGTAGCAAATAACAACAGTAGTGTCTCAACTGGATTGCTTACAGCTTTGGCCTTTTTCTGCAGGTCGACTATCTGAGAGAGAAGATGAGTGATTTCTTCTTGCTGCCGGGCAGCATCTTCAGTTTTCTTTGCTAACTCTTCGGAGATATTGGCAATCTGGATGTTTGCATCCCCTTTAAGATAAGTAATTACAATTAACATCACAAACCCAAAATCAGAAAAGTAAGCATAAAGATGTTCCTTTGGAACATCACTTGCTTCAGCAGAATCTTACCCCAAATTCACAGTAAGGTATTTTTGAAAAACACAGTAGGACACACAACCAGAAAAACATCAAGTGCTCATGCTGCAAAGGAGACTGAACATTTTCAATGCAAAACTATTTTTAAATGAGAAAGATTTAGCTTTCAGCCAACATTTCAGCCAGAAATTTTCTCCTCATGACCATTTTCAAAGGAAAACAAGTACCACAGAAAAATGTAACTGACTGATCTGCTGTGGTTTTGTTTTTTTTTTTTAACTGAACAATCTCAAAAAGGTATAAAGAAGTAGGGACATACTTAGCTCTTTTACACAGTCATTGACAAGTTGTTGTTCTTTCTCTTCATAAGTAATTGTTTCAGTCTTCAGCTGACAGGCCTGTTCAAGAAATCCACATCAAATATGCTACATTAGCACATTTGTTCTTTGCCAGTCTGTTGTTGCACTTCCATCTGCTTCAGAAAGACAATCTATTCTAATCACTCCTTCAGGAATACAGTGAGAAACTACAGTTTTTGCCTGCCCTCCCACATGTTCTGGAAAAACAGGCCAGGTGAACATTCAGCAGAGACATTACTGTATGGAGAAACTCGCATTATTATCACCATATCCCCACTAGATGTCACTTGTGTATTTTGCACTAAAAGTAAAAAGAAAAAGAAAGGCTTGGACATGCAGAATACTAACATGCAGAACTTGTTCTGGTCAACTGAGCAAAGCTAAGGTATCATAAAAAGCTAAATAAATGCTTGGTTTAAATAACTGAATTAAGCAGTCAAGTATTTAAAAAACATGCTATTTAATCCTATTTGAAAAGTTCTGGCACTGTAACCATATATCCCCAAAAAAACCTTAATGCTACCTTCCTTCCCTGCTTTGTCTTTTCCACTCTGACTCTGGGAGTGCCAAGAGCAGCATGGCTGCAGCCAGCTGGTTCTGTCTGGCACCACCTCGGTGGGTCTGTGATCTATTCCCAAAGCTGGGGGCATGCACAGACACCCACAGAGTGCATCTGTACAGAACTGCACAGCTCACAGGTTTCAGATTTGGCTTCATCCTGGGCCTTGCTGGCACAGACTACATTTCCCTGGATGGGAAGGCAGTGCTGCATGGGGTTTGCTACCAGCTCCTGATGCAGTGGCTCTCTCAGTTCTAATGTTCATTATTCTCAGACCATTTATTGCTCATCCTTCTTGTGCAATTTCTCAGTTAAGAGCACAGCAGTGTCCATTACCTGGTGGCTTGTGCAAAGGTGTGGCACTGCACTGCCTATTTACAATGGGCCCTGCATTTGCAGTGGAAAATGGCAATAACATTGTTTTCACATATTCTCTCTTAGGCCAAAAGTATCTCTTCTGCTATGCTCTGCTACATGTTTGCCAAGTGGTAACAGGGTCCCAGGGTTTAAAAGTTGGATTGAAAGCATAAAATTATTCACTTTATATTCAATTACTAAACTTTTAAAGACTGTGTCATCTGTTAAACAAACAGATTATTTTAAGAAATAAAGAGAAGAGCAGCACATTCAATTTAAAATATTAACTACCTGACTTGAAACACAAAATGAAGAAATGTAATGCAAATTTAGGCTAGCAATTATTATTTTGACAAACACTGAATTGGTATGAGACCATGCCAGCCTACAAACTTGAGATCTGCAGCTAAAGTCAAATATTATCTGCCAGGTCAGCCCTTTAAAAACTGTTTCAAAGTGAAATCCTGGACTCCAAAATCTGCCTATGCTCCTCCACATTCTTACTGCACAAACACTGCTTTGCATGTAGCTTCATTTGGGAAGAATTTCTTCACAGAAAGGGCAGTAAGACATCAGGATGGGCTGGCTCCATCCCAGGAGGTTCAAGAAAGCACTGGACATGGCACTCAGGGCTCTGGTCTAGTTGATAAGGTATTGATTGGTCAAAGGTTGCCCTTAAGGACCGTAGAGGTCTTTTCCAACTGAAACAATTCTGTGATTCCATGTAGCTTCCACATTTCAGCCTTTCCATCATTTAAAAAGATAAAGGACAGTGATCAAACAACTACATAGAGATCTGTTGCATCTGTTACATATACAAGAATTATACTCTTAGTTAGACTCAGCTTTTAATACAAGCCTCTCAATACCCGTGTTGTGGCATTTAGATGAGCAACCATATTAAGCAAAACAAAGGGAGTAATTTCACCTCAGATCTAAGCACAACATTTTCCTCTTCAAGGTCCTTGAGTTTCTTTTGAAGAGAGTCCAAATGAAAGTAGTTCTGGACGGAAGAAGACGACTCATTCCTCTTCAGCCTTGCAGGAAAAAGCAACTATTTAAAATAATTTTCATATGTATTATTGCCAATCTCACAGAAGCACAGACTGAATACTGGTCTCAAAAGCAAACAGAGACACATGAAATACAGCTTATTCATGCCAGTATTTTTGGGCAGCAATAAATTTGCAGTGAATTTCAAAAGAGAACATTTAAAAATTTTATTTATTATTCCACACCTTTCCTATGGAAAAGTTATTCAGCCAAGGCTATGAGAAAAGAAACCATCTTACTACAGGGAGCAATCCAATAGCTCCTGATTAATGCTGCACATGCTTCATCAGAATGCAGCAATAACTCTGCAAGGGCAGACAGCCCCTCAGAGCCTGCAATGCCGTTCAGCCAGCTAACTGCCTGGAACCCACGCTGTAAGCCATGCTTTATTTCTTTCCCTCAGCTTGCAATTTTTCCATAGTGAATTCAGAGGTCCTTCAAGCACAAAGGTCACTCATGTAGCATATCCTAGCACACGCAAATGTATGTGGTGTACTGGGCTGCTATCAGTGTGACCTACGGCTGCCCCACCACAACAGTGACCCAATTCCTCTGAAAGTTGCAGCATCGTGTCAGCAGCCTCCCTATGTACTTTTCCCCTCCTGGCCCATGTAGGCACCTGGATAGCCAGCTGGCTCAGTGCAAAGCCTTCCAGCTGGAGCCTGGCACCAAGTTCTGAGTCCCATTTATAGTTCCAGCCAATACAGGAGCAATATTACCACTTTTCAAAGTTATAAAATTGTCCAACAGATGATGGTTCAGCGTTGCAGAGGGATTGACTTACGGGGTGGAACAGACGGACTCTGGTTCACTTTCTTCAGCAGCACTGGTATAGAACTGGAGCAGTTCATCTTTCATGGACAGCTCATGCCGCAACTGAGAAACCTACACAAAGAAAGAGCTCATACATCAGTAAGCTGATTCTTCAGATGCACTTTTAAGCAAACCCACCACATATTAGCTCATTATTTACCCTCCAGGCATCATCTTGGACTAAATCAAGAGTCCAAGACTGAAACAGACCAGAACAATTTCTTTTATTTCTTAGAAAGAAGGGAAAGTGTATCTTTTAAAGTAGCCACTAAATGGTTTTTTTTTACAAGTCCAAATACGCAATTATTCACTGTGATTAGAATGTTTCTTTTTTACCTTCTTTAAGGGGAGCAATCCTGACTCACTCTTACATTAGTCTAGATTCACATGCACTGCAATGGATATATTGCCATGATACAAGAAACTAATGCAGCGCAATCAAGCCAAACATTGCTTTTATCCATTTTGTGTATGACTGTCACCTCCTGGCTTGGATGCCAACCTTGCAGGTCTCAGATGCGGACCTTTCTTCCTCTCCAGGAGACTTTACACAAAATTACTGAAATGCTTGTGTAGTAAGGTTACAATTGCAACTCAAGTGTCTGTTGAGCTGCAGAACACCACCACATAGTGGGAGGCTGCTGTTCTGAGGCTGTTCCAACAGTGGAGGTTGCAGTCAGTTTAAGGGGTTTTTTGGCTCTGCTAATGTAGTTTGTGGATTTCCATACTTAGTATACACATACAGCAAAAACGAACAAAACATCAAAAGTGGGTGATTAAGAGTCCCTGTAATTGTGAGCTCCACAAATGTAATCTTTGTTATTTTATATTGCTATTCTCCAAGAAAAGGGTTAAAAGCCCAATTAGACAGTAGCACGTACACCACTTCACAGCTGTGATTTAAGATGCCAGCAGCAGAAGATTACTTTTATTTGCCTTGCACAACTATAGACAGCATAACTCATCTGACACATCCATTGCATCCCTTCCCATCTGACACATCCCTTCCACTTGCACTGCAAGACTTGGCCCTCAGTTTGCACCTTCCCGTGTAAAAAATGCACAGTATGTTTCTTCTTATTAAACTTCCACTTTTCATATTGTAAGCATACTTTTCTTTGTAGTTATTATTAGGAAGAAAGCAGACAATATCAATGGCATAGATTTGAACTCCATTTTCATCGAACAAAAGGGCAGACACAATCCAAAAAAGCACTTGAATTGTTCAGAACTTGAAGCAAACAAGGTCATTTACTTAACTAAGACTGTTCTGCATAATGAGAAGTGCTAAGTCACCAAGCTCTCCTGAGACACGGCTTCTAAATAGCAAGGGGCAAAAAAAAATCCTCATCTAACCACATTTTAGAAAACTATTAAACAAAATTTGTGCATTAATTTTTGGAGGCTTGCTTTCTCCATTACAGGAAGACTGAAAATGCTGAACCAAAAATAATGATTTACTTCCTTTCAGCACATTACAACTCAGCCTCTTTAAGAAGCAAGAACTCAAATACTGTATGTGGGTGGACACTAGATCATCTCCAGCTCTTGCTAATGTTTTTTCTTCTGTGAATTAAAAAGACTGAGGGTACTATTTTTACTGCCATTTCTGAGCATTCCAATCCTCCAAACAAGGGTGAACAGTCAGAAAGGTTGATCTTTTAATGGAACTGGACCTGAAACAACTGGCACAAACTGAAACATGGGTGGTCCCTCCTACACATCGGGTGCAGCTTTTTAATTGTGACTGAGGGTGACTGAGCACTGGCACAGATAGCCCAGAGAGCTTGTGGGGTCTCCATTCTTGGGAGATAGTCAAACACTGTCTGGACATGGTCCTCGGCAATGGACTGTAGGGGGCCCTGCCTGAGAAGAGGGTTTGGACAAAATGACCTCCAGAGCTCACTTCCAACCTCAATCAATCAGGCTGTGAAACTGTGAAACACTCACTACAGTAACTTCCAGCAACACCTCCCTTTGATGCAGCATTTTGTGGTATGTTAACTTTGGTGAGCAGCTAAGCACTCACCAGATGAGAACACAGTCTCCCCCACAATCCCCATAGGATGAAGGATAAACTCAGAAGCTCAAGAGCAAGAAAAACTTCTTGCTGAGACAGTTTAATAAGTGAAGCAAAGCTTCACATGCAAGCAAAGCAAAATTAGAAATTTATTCACTATTTTCTATCAGCAGGTGCATGTTCAGCCACTTATTAACAAGTGGGACCTTGACACACAGAACTGTCACTTGTCAAGACAGTTACCATAACCATGGATGTCCCAGATTCTTCCTCCTTTTCCTGACCTTCTATTGTTGAACATAACGACATATGGTACAGAACATCCCTTTGGTCAGTTTGGGTCAGCTACCAGAGCTGTGCACCTTACCAGCATCTTGTGCATATGATGGACACAGTGAAGAGGAAGAAAAAAATAGGTTTGCGAAGTTGGGAGGGGCATGAGGGAAAAAGAAAGCCTGGTGGATGCTATGCAACCAACTGTTTGGCAATAGCCAAAACATTGTTATCAACACTGATTTAGTCCCAAACCCAAAGCACAGCACAGGTAGGCTGGTGAAGAATATTATCAGCATCCCAGACAGACCCAGTACACATTTTCACACTACAAAGCACTGCACTTGTTTTATGAACAGAAATAGCCTGTTCTCCATTTTCACAATCCACTGCAACATGCGCCTGCAGGAGCAAATACTGCCGTGTTACTGTTGCACAATCTTGGTATTGTTACCAAGCAATAGAGACTAAGCCCTTGCTGTGCATGGGAAAGACCCTTGATACTCCATGAACCAAGCACGGTGGTAACTCATCTCTTCAGGCTTTTAATTGCCTCTGCTGGCCTGACAGCTTTACTCAGCTTCAGAACTCACTCATGAAATAGCTGTACCTATCCTACAATAATTGATAGTAAGTGTCTTCACACAGAGAACAAGAGTTTAAAGACTTGGGACCTAATTCAACTGTCTCAAGAGTAGAGCTGACTTGTTTTCCTGACAGCAACTAAGTGCTTAACAGGTTAGAATTACTCAAAAGGAAGACACCCTGTTACACTGTACATAAACAGCACGCATACAAGTACCAAGTCAAAAAAGCATTTCTGTCTTTCCAACATTACTTTCTACTCTTAATAGATCAAAAGCAATATTCCCTTTTTTAAGCCACCATTCCAGATTATAATTCAACTTTTTCATTTCCTCTCACTTTACATAGAACAAAATCAAACCTGGACTTTGAAACCTGCTATCATCAAAACACAAACTCTGACAGGTGACCTGGAACTCGAATAACAGGTCTAGAGGGCTGTATTACCCATAAGTTAACACAGGTTTGAGGAGGTGTTATTTGAGGACTGACACTGCATTGGAAGCGTGGCCATTTTAGCTTCAGAAACACAGGACAAAATACATAGAGGAATAATAAGAAGAAACTGGGAAATTTAAAAAGATTAGGAGAAGCCAAAACCTAGTGAGCTACTCCATTCCAAATACAATACACGCTGTGCAGATTTATGGTTTACATTTCTTTGATACTGAGCTCTAGTGTCAAAGGAGACCATATCAAAGTTTAGGCAGCACCATGCCAGAGAAAAGCAACACAGAACTGTGCAGCATTCTTCCTGAACGGCAGACAGACACATTGTACCTGGAAGCTACCCTCTGCTACTGAAAAGGCAGACACCCATCTCTGTAAGCAAAATACTTTACAATTAAGAATATTTCCTCAGTATGTTCTGTGCTTCTAGAATACAATAGTAGAACAGTGAGCTGAGACTGAAGTGTCTGTGCACACACTAAGGTGCTTGCTTCAGTCCACTCACACTTGTGTTCTCTAGTACAGCAAAAATCTCACATCAGTTTTTATGGAACACGATCACAGCCCCTTCTTAAACTTAGCAGCACCTAACAACACAAACTCAAAAGACAAACATAGGAATCTGATGCAATTTGCACAGGTCTTTATAACTTTGACATATACCTATCAACATGGCATGTTACCAGCATACTGGAAAAACTCAGTCTGCTTAATGGGATGGACAGAGGGTTTTGTCATGACAAAGATCAAAGAGATATAAAGCTAAATTATTCATGCCATGATACATATACCAGTAAAATCTTAATTTTACACCACACACGAGAAAGAATTTGTCCCCATATTAAGAAAAGACATATCTCCCAGACAAACCATTTTTAGGCAATTTTATCAGAATTTTAGAAGTATCAAATTAATTCTTTTCTCTTATCTCTTGCCGCTAAAGACAGTTGTCTTAGTTACTGTTCTGTTCAAATATTCAAAATTCAGTTTTAATAGAAAATCTGCAACCTACAAAAGGCAGATTTTCAATACACAAAAGTGTCATGACTTTAAAATCTGATGAGCTCTGCCTCAAAAGCATCAGTTTCTGAAAGAGTCAAAATAACAGTGTGAAAGAGGGGTGTTGACAGAACATATGGCCCAACACACCAAGCCACCTGGTAAGAGGCTTATTTCTGGTGGCACTTTCTTTAATGCTGCTCCTCAGTCCCACTAAATAAAACCAGACATGGACAGAAGTAGCTTGTCCCTGTCCTGCATGTTCATCAATCAAATTTTCCACTCTGGATGGATGATATGAATGCACAGTGCTGCTCAGTCACCTTGCCCATACCTAGTACATGTCATATCGACCAATAAACAAATTGGTCTGCCTCAGGATGGGACTAGGGCAGCAAGCAACAGCACTTCTTTGGGAGAGAACAGAACTAGTTTTCCATGCCAGAAAGGGCCACATCAAAAGATATTAGCCAACAGGTTGAGGGAAGTGATTCTCCTCCTCAACTGTTCTCTGGTGAGCACCCAGCTCTGGAGTTCTCAGGACAAGACAGACATCGACCTGTTCAAGCAGGTCCAGAGGAGGGCCACAAAAATATTCCTTCTCCTATGAGGGAAGGCTGAGAGAGTTGGGGTTGTTCAGCAAGAAGATAACACTCTGGGGAGATCTTATTGCAGTCTTTCAGTACTTAAAGGAGTTTTATAAGGAAGACGGGGACAGGCTTTTTAGCAGTGTCTGTTGTGATAGGATAAATGGTAATAGTTTTAAACCAAAGGAAAGCAGATTTAGACTAGATATAAAGAAGATATTTTTAGCAGTGAGGGTGGTCAGACACAGGAGCAGGTTGCCCACAGCCAAATGAATGGACAAGGTGAAGCTAGAAGGAAATTCCCCCATTGTTGCATATACAGCATCCAAGCAAAAAAACTTACCTCTTCTCTAATGTGTTCTACTTGCTCCTCCAGGAAATCATTTCTTTCGGTCAGTGATTTATTTTTCTTTAACAGCGACTGGCCAATCCGAGCAGCTAATTCTAAGTCCCGTTCTTTCTGTGAAGCATTAAGGATAGAAAGCCAATTTCAATTTATATTTTTTCAATCACCAAAGGAACAGAGGGAGGGTAAAATTGCCTTGAAAGGGAAGGAACAAGCACTTCAACAATAAAAAGACTTTTTCCATCTGTGAGGGTTTATTTGTTTGGGGGCTTTTGCTGATTCTCCTTTTCTACTCTTGCATATCTTACAACAGCATTATTCAGAAAAGACTGACCCTCTCTCAAAGTATTCTTCAATTTCCACTTGCTCCACCTACAAATAAAAGGCTATAAGCTATGCAGGAGTAGAGGCCAGTTCCATCACAATGACTGTACAGCTCCTATTTTTGCATACGCCAACCATTACTGCTTTGGTAGGAAAACAAATCCTAACTCTTTCCTTTTTGCAGATGCCCCAAACTACATTAAGTGGTTACTCTCATGTCATGCTTGGCCTCTTCCTCCCCCTCCTCTATGAGCACAGTACTGGAAATCACCTGTCTTGACAGTTCACCACAGGTACCAATAAAAACCAGAAGCTTATCCTGTTGATGACATGTTCACACGGATGTCTCAGCCTTGCAGAAACTGGTACATGGGACTGTAATCTGCCTGGGAGAGGATGATAAACTGCATAAAATTTTGCGCTGTTCATTAAGCATTTCCATTCATCATTTTCTTATTTAACTAGTAGATATAGTGGTAAAATGGTGCTGTGGTTAACTCTCTAATGTACCCTTAGTTCAACACCATTTGAGGAAGAATTTTCTCCCTGTCACTGAAAATTCTGTTTGGAGCTTACTTACTGCCCCTGACTACCTCCCAGATTTTATGACTAAATGCTGCCTTATGTCATAAATACATTAATGACAAAGCCTACAAAACCTACAGCTACTGTTCACATGGATTTGAAGTCAATGAATTTGAATGAAGAGGCTTTCATAATGGAAAAAAAAAGTTATATAATAATCAGTAAATAAAAAAAAGGAGGTTACTGATCAATGCTGTATCTGCAAATAGCATTTTCCAAATGGTTTCTGAAGGTCAGACTTACATTTGCATTGAAAGCTACTGGCATTATCTAGCCATAAAATCTTTATGTAATCTTACGTACAATCTTTCAGAACAATAGGTGCCACAAAGTTATCCAAAATATGTTTGGATATATTTTAAGCCAACCTATTGTTCACTAATTTGGCTGACTTCATAAATACTGAGTGGAAAAAAAATATTTTCCTTAGTTTCAGGGCTACAGGCACAGATTCCTGAAATATCTGCACACATGCTGTTTCAAGATCTTCTCTCTCCTATCTTCCCAAATGCTGCACCTTTCACTCTATCAACGTAATGCAAGCACCTGAATCTTGCAAACATGAAGGACAGACAAGGGGTAGCTTTTGTTTTTTCTCTTGTATGTGTGAAAGCAACAGGAGTTAAATTCTGCAAATGGATGCAATCTCTTATGATAACCATCATATGGAGAACAGGGAAATGTGCTGTAAGTGCACCTATCCCTATGAACAGACTAATTCCACCCAAAATTATGGTCAAATAAAACAAAAAGGCTCACTGAAAGTATTAGTTTTAATAAAGTTTGACATGTTATACACTCCCTTATTTTTCCCTTCCAAACATCCAGATAGGAAAGTACACAAGAAGCTTTAAAACACTGGCTCAGCAAGTCCTTCAAGCATTGCTCCCATGAGTGTGATGCCTGGATCTATTGACATTTGGCTACAGTGACCCTGGGGAGGAAACAGTTTGGCAGAATGCTGCCATCATTACTAGAAGGAGCCACAGACCAAATGCAGTAAATCTCAGCCAAACAAGGCAAAGGGAACAGGGCACAAACAAGTTAACAGACTGTTACTACAGTACTACAAGGCGATGAATTATTCCAGGAGTCTTTTGGGTAACGCATGTTTTAACATGTAATTTGTATATGTAATTTTTACATGAGGTATTTGAATGGGTTTGGCAGAAAGCACAGAAGTTAAAACTATACTGCATTGTGGGCTATCCAGATCAGGTGGGAGACATGAGCATTCATTCCCATCCTTGTTTCCTTGCAGAATTAGAGGAATAACAGACCACCCAACTGGCTGGAAAGACCCCATTTTCGACATTGCTATTGCAATAAGCAAGTAATTGAGTATAGAGGACTAAATTGCAGTCAGGCACGAGCTAATACAATTGTAACACTTTGTAAAGAATTTCCCATAAGCACTCTTTGGAAAATCACTGCTCAAGTTTACTGCAGCAAACAGCTAATTTTAGTCAGCTTATCATGATATTTATTGAACATAAGCACAGTACTGTGACAGTTGCTTTTTGACATTTTCTTGAGCGCTAAGGATTACAAGAAAACTGATTTTCATAATAATGGTATTAAAAAACCCACAAACAACAACCAAATCAACCAAACATAAGAAAAAGAAGGAAAGAAGACAGAGTACTAGATATTTTCTAATTTTGTGTCTATGCACTTCTCTGGACAGAAATTATCTGAGAAAATTATTATGAAAATGAGTCTGTGAGCTTTTTTTTATTATTGTCTGAAAATAATATATCTATCAATAATGATACTCTTAGTTTTAAATGTACTGTAAAAATATGTGTCATTTTAAGAAGATTTCTCCTCCTCCTCCTTCGTTAGGGCAAACATTTGGGAGAGAACAAGTTACATGGCCTCAAGTGAAAAATAACCAGAAGTAATGAATCCATTTGACTGAGATAAACAAATTATCGTTATTTAGAAAGAATATTTACCTTACCAATGACATAAAGGGTACATACACTTAGAGCCCTTATTCGTCCACAATGGAGGACAATCTGCCTAATTAGGATTCCATCAGCACCACATAATTTCAGTACTACTTTGTCACACTGTGTACGAGTCCTTAAACAGGTGTAATACTTGCCTCTTCAAGAAGACGTGTTACAGCATCGATGTCATTGTATGTTTTAGTCATCTGGCCCACTCTTTCAGCACATAAAACTGCAAAAAAATAAAGCAAAACATTAATCAGATAGGCAGTACTACTGGGGGAGCATCACAGAATATTCTGAGCTGGAAGACAAGGTTCACTGAAGTTCAACTCCCATCCTTTGCAAGAAACATCTTTCTAAGTTTAGATGTGTGTAGGTTTTTGTCTAAAAAACTGCTTATGCCAACCTTTGGATGACCACATCAAGAACTAAAAATTCAAACAAAACAACAAATAAACAAAACTCTACCCCCACCCCTCCCCAACCTGCCCTCTAAAAAATCCAAAATTCATGTGATACTGGTAATACAAATGCTCCTCTTGTAATAAGCCCTTGCTTTTCTCAGCAGCAGAACAAACTCAAAATGTTAAAACTTTCTTCTCTGAAGAACGATATCTTGAGTTTATTAAAAAAAATAATGAGGAAGTCAAAACAGATGTTCTTATAATTAGGATTCCATCATGTTACCTACTCATTGTATGACATGCAGTAGCATTACTCCATGAATAAGCAACTCCAATATTGTTAGGGGCGCTGTTCATCAGAAAGAGACTATGTCATATCACGTTGATAAGAACTGGGTCTTACAGTACGAGATAGCAAAGTATGCATGCAAAATAAGAAATGGTTTTTGTAATACCCAGCCACACCACAGTGACCACAGTATCACCCAAAACAAATATTTACGTAGACTGGTTGAGATTGTTAATCACTAAGGTGGAACCAGGAGTTTCGCCAGATTGAAGTATGCAGAAGTTCTGTCTACCACCACAGGGGATGCTATAAGAAGCTACACTGACTTATCTGGAAGACCATTTTCAAAAAATTCAACAAAAGTCACAGGAAATAAAAGCACTTTCTGCTCTACCCTTCTATTCTTTTTTGGTTTTTCAACTACATTTTTTCCTCGAAACCTGTGATTCTGGAAAAAAGGACTGTTAATGAAATTCAGTGGATCACATGGACAATGAGTTACCAGGCTGCTGTAGCCTGAACTGTTCTTCAGGGGATTTACCCTTGGCAATGTCACTTAAGCTTCCGTCTGACAGATAAGCTAATGTTCTAGTGCACACTAAGGCAGGGGAAGAGACAGATCAGGCCTAATAGGATTTATGTACTGAGGAGGAAAAAAAAGCAGAACTGTACAGTAATATTAGCAGGAGACAGTTTGTCACACTATGGCAGCAACACTACCTAATTCATAAATATACAATCTGCATATATATAAATATACAGCTGATCACCACTAAGGCACATTGGTAATACATCAAATACATTGGTACTTAAATTTATCTGTTGAAATGTTGGAAGATATTTTTCCCTACCTACATATGAGAAAATTGTTTAAATTATGGCAAGAAATTCAGTTTCTTTTTTTATTTTCCCACCTCTCTAATTCTACTTTTGCAGATCACATCCTAAAAACATTTATAATATTTACTGACATACATAGTGCTAGTGAACTCCAAAGAACATTATACAAAAGTATTCAAAATATAGTTGCATTTATCCAAATAATAAGTCTGACAGCGGTAACAGTATAAGGTTTATGCTTCGAAGTAATAACCTGACAAACATGACATATCAATAGAAAGAATAACACTACCACTGCAGAAGTAAAAATACAGTACATCTGTAAACTACAAGCTATATTTCCCAAAAGCAGACTAATAAGGATTCCACAGAAAAAAATGCAGTAACTTGCAGAGAGCATTGGCTATAATTAAAAAAGGGATTTAACAAAAGTTTTTCATAAAAACTTCACATAAAGACAGAAGGTGTAATGTTCAGAAGACTATTCATCCACACACACACAAACTGACATCATCACAAACTCAGTTTTGTTTTAAACATAGCAAGTTCATAAGTCATGCCATAAAACATCAGAAACCCTGACACCAGCAGGTTTCCAATACAACTGCACACGAAATAGTTCCCTTGGTTACAACATTCCATCACTACTATAAAATAATATTTGACATTGTCATTAGCAAGCTTATTTCAACTCTGTACCTGGCACTAATAATCACCAATGAGAAGGACCATGGCAACCTCACACCATCCTAATTCAGGTAAATGTATAACCTTCTTAACAGCCAGGCTGATAAAAGGATGGTGCTCCCACAGACAGAATAAAGTCACTCAGCTGAGAGAGTGATAAAGGTTGATTTGTGTGGATACTCCCTTGGTTATTCCTTCAGAACTTGCCATTTAAACTTTAACCTGGAAAGGCAATATCACAACAGCATTATAACAACAGATATTACCAGCAGCAAAGTACAATCTGGTTACCAATAGCTTTCATATCTAGAAATTTCCATCAAAGTTCTGTTGGTAATTGTCAAAACAGAGATCTTCATACACTGCTCTGCCAGTGTAAAAGGGTTTCAAAGCAGAAGTGCCCTTTTATGCATCCTCTTCATCCAAGTGGAAATAATTTTCAATAGACTGCGTATAATAAAATCTGTCAGTCAACTACAGTCCATACTACTACATACAACACTGTGGAAACACAAAGCTACTAACTAAAAGGACGGATTTCCTTTTGGAAGGAGGGTAAACTTGCATAGAGGTGTTGCTTTCAATTACTCAAAGATCAAGGCTTGCAGGAAAGAGAAGGTGAAACATAAGGGGAGAGTGGAATTCAGAAGCATCATTGAAAAAAAAATCCTAAAAAGTGTCTAAATACCTACTTATTCAGCCTCCTCAGACCATGAGATAACATTTGGCCAATTCCTAGTACAACAGTTCTTATTTCTTTAGTAGATTCTTTTAGAACAAAAAATCCATCAGTGAAGAAGACTTTTTAAAAAGCATTAAGAGGTGTGATCAGTGAAATATTCAGCTGAAAAATCCGGGCCCCCCCATGCCACATATGTAATGGATCCTGCACAGTAGGTTTCTAGCCTGCTGGAGTTTCTGATGAGAGCCTGTTAATGCTGCTGTAAAGATAAAACAAGAGCAAATGAAGGACAGTTCCTTGTAATGCAAAACCTACAGTGCCAAATTACTGACCTCTTTTTGCTCACTCACACATCAGTAGTTTTTTGCTTGAGGGTGATAGGGAGCACTGTGTCTAAGTGCATGGATGCATGCAAACAACCAAATCAAATATACTTTGCACTTCTCAGCTTATGGAAAAGGCTGACAGATAATACAGAAAGAAAGAGTCATTTAAAAAAAACCTCACCTATTTTGGTAAGTGCTTTGAAGTGACTGTCCCAGATCCAGAACAGGAAACAAAGAACAGAGAAAGCTCCCATCACATTATTTTCATGACAGCACTAAATACATGGTTACTGCAGACACATTTGCAGTTTGAAGTATTTGGGTTTTTTTCTTTAAAGCCAAACAGGCAAATGGACAATCACTACACAGATCAAACATTTCCTCTGCCTTAAAGTACCTTGCACCATGTTTATACCATTCTAAAGCCTGCAAATTTACTGGTAACCACATTCCTTGTTACCAAAACCATACCTGGTTTCCCAAAAGTACAGCTGAAAGGGTGCACCCTGTATTTATTTCTTGTCATCTAGTTAATGGAACACTGAGTGCCAAGCTGAAGATGCACTGGGACATGGAGGAACACATGCACTTTTCTGGAGTGCTCCCTGAAAGTCACCTATTCAACAAGTACACTACTTAGAGCATAGGATGTTTGCAGGAACAGGAGACAGCCATACAAGGGAAGGGGAACAAGAATACCACTACTAGCAGCTTCTGCAGTGAGCCACCACCTGCCAAGCAAAGGATTCAAATAGAAGGAAGAAAAAAAAATACATCACCAGTGCCAGCAGTCACAGCTATCCTCAGCTTTTGTTCCCTGCATCCCTCAACATATAACTCTCTCTTCATTTTTGAGACCTATCAACCAAGGATAAACTAATGAAATAAGAGAGCTGCAGCTGCTGAAGAGGAAAGTCTGGCTCCCACTGCTCCTCTTCACATCTATTTCTAACTACTGGGAAGCATAAGAGGACTAACATGCCACTGTCAAGTTTCGCTTTTGGGGCAGATAACATTGACCTGTGTAATTAGAGAGTCTTAACAGGGAAGGCCCCGGTGCACAAGGATTTCCCTACTATCAAAATTTTAATTCATCAGAATTTCCATCAGGGGAAATGAATACTGTTCATGGAGCACTGATCTCTTGCCATGTAAACACCCGTGCTTCTTACTGGCAAGGTGGTGGGAAGGAACAGTGCTTTTTTTTCATAACAGTTCCCTACCCAAAGCCTTTTACTATGGCAAGGCCTGCTATATTCCAGGTCCTGCCTCACAATCACCTATCTCGCTGCCCTCTACTCACAGCTCTGTCCAAACACCAAAGATGCAATGGCAAGGGCATCGCATCCTGAAGGTCGCACACGGAGCCACACAGAACAACACACGGCAAATCTGACTGAGCAGCCGTGCCCCCTGCTGCCACTTGGCAAGTGGTGGCCATCAAAGACCCTGGCAGACTCAGACTCCTCAGCTTTAGATGGATTCATTCCTCAAAGGCTCTTTTTACACTCCAAGGATAAAGCACCCACTAAAAATTACAGCTTCAGTTCCAGAGCCACTGATAGTTATGCTCTGGCACAGGTTACTGTGAGCACTGCATTAACTTGAGCCAAGCACATGTGTGGAATTCTGAAACTGTGCCATATTAGGTGTATCACCTTTCAAATAAACTCAGGAAAATTGTACCTGAAATGTGCTGTCATCTGTTGCTGATTTTCCACAGTTAAAGATAAACATGGTAGCTACTCCTCCAATGCAGAGGTGTTTTTGGCAGCCCTGGCTACAGTGGGGCAGAGGCTTCAGGTCTGCTGTTGCCTGCCACATTTGAGACAGCCTTAGGAGAATATGCCTATCTAAAGGGCTTAAAATTTTAAGATACTACCAGTCACCAGAGCTTGAAGTATGTGCTTCTGAGTCACAACTTGCTAGAAATCCAAATCCTAACAAAACAGCCCAGCAGTTGCCCCAGCCTCTCCCAGCACTCCCAAAGCAGGGCGCAGGGCAGTCAGGGAGGCAGTTGGGGAGGTGAGTGGTGGTGTGACCCTGGTTAGAGGGATAAGGAACGGTCAGAGTCTGCCAGCTGCCTCCCAGCTGTAAGGTCACTCTGTGGGAGAGCTCTGAGCAGGAGTCTGGAAGAATATAATGTGAGAAATACATAGGCAGGAAGTTCAGCGGACAATCCAGTAGATACGGGTTTTGTCTTCTTCAAATGCTACAGCATGGCTTACTGTAATTTCAATGGCACAGTTCGCAAAATAATCTTTCGATATTAAAGCTGCAGGTACTGATTCTTCTGGAAGAGGTTTTTTTCTTGCTGTTTAAGGCTACGGTTCAAGGTGTGTTTTTTACTGCCATTTCTCTCACAGGGTATTCAAATAGCTCAGCAAATCCAATACTAAGCCCTCACATACAAACCTGTCATTACTTAAACTCAGGTTTGCAAAAAAACCCAAAAAATCAACAAATCACTGAGTTTTCTTTTCTAAAGCCTCTGCCTGAAACCTCAGGCAGGGTGTAATTTCAAAGTACTTCTAAGTAGGACATGAACTGCATGAAATTTTCTAGTGATGAATGAAAAATCAAGTTAAAAGAAATTTCAAAAAAAGCATCAGACACTTGTTCCTTCTATTAGCATAAAGAGATCAAATGCGGTAACTAGGAAAATACAGACACAAAGTGAAACTAAGAAAATAAGAAAACATCTCTGGAGAGAACACCTTAATTCTCTTAACTGCCTTAAAGCATACATCATTTACAGATACAGCTGAGGATAGCTCTTCTCTTCAAAGTTAAAACTTTTTTTGCAGGATTTTTACTGACAGTCACTGAGTTACTGTCTTGACATTCTTTTCTGTTCATTTCTTGTCAAGAAATGTCTAGACTGCAGTCAATGTAACTAATGGATGAAAGATTTAAACTAGGATCTGGACTGCACATCTTTAAAAATCCTAAAATGAAGTTACAAGCCTCTAAGCCACACATTGTCAGCTGTCTCCTGTCTTAAATATGTGATCTTTCCCTATTCCATCTCTTTGCGAGGGAATGGTTGCACCAAGGCTTTCAAGAACGACTCCTCTCCATCTTTTTTGCTCTAGCATTCACAGATTCCAGAGCTCTGAATGGCCTCCATCCTATTGTATTTTCATTTTCTGAAAGTCAGACCCCTGGAGTGCCTTATTTAAGATCTTAATAGGGATCCCAAGACTAATATTTTTTCTTTTTAATTCAATTTGAGACAGAGTCTTTGAATGCATTTACTACGTACTTTAGAAAAATATGACTTTTAAACTACTACGTTAGTAAATGGAAATGGCTGCCATCATAGGTCATACATAAGAGTCTTTTCCTCCCCCAGCTGCAAAAGCAAGAATCATAGATCCCCTTCAGAAACAGCTGACCCAACAAATCAAAGGAAGCTGACAGGTTGTCCTTTCACAGCTCAAGTTCCTTTAAGAAGAAAATCTGAGTAGACACTATCAACAGATATCCCTGAGCAAAGTTTCACTGCAGTGAGGCCTGCTTATCAAATGAAAAGTAAACACATTGCTGTCAGGCAAGTTTACAATTCCAAAGCAATGCAATGACTCCAGGACTATTCTGCCCAGAGCCTTATGAAGGTTCCTTCTACTCTCATCAAGAGAGCTGACTGTAATGCTGCCAGGCATAATGTTAGTTCTGTGACAGGCTCCAGAAACAGGACTGAGGGGCGTTACAGCATCTAAATGTCAGGACAGAGAAAACCTCACTACATCAAATGACTATGGAAATAATAGTAAAGAAGTGAGTACATATCCTGCATATGGAATAGGCCAAACAGTTAAGGAGTCTTAATTAGACAACTTTTATCCTCTTCTTTTCAATAACTATAAATGGTTGAAGTGAAGCATATCCTCTGATATCCCATTTCTGGTACCAGATTTACAGCCAGATATAGCCAAAATGTTTCTTTTGTTCCGGATGAAAAGGCTGCATGCTGGTGTTTCCATCTGCTTTACTTACAGAATGGACTGACTCACCCATTCTCCGAGAGAAATACTACCCTTTGTAAGTACTCCTACGTGCAAAGATACATAGAAATACCATATATAGGGTTTGTGTATCTGCATCTCTGCTACACCGAGTGTGTAGGTGACATGAACACATAGGTGGAGAAGAAAAGGCATCTTTAGAAGACATTTCAAACACACTGAGCTTTTGAGAGGAAGGCACTGTAGAAACACAGGGCTAAATTTATCCCAGATAGAACTCAACTTTTTCTTTTCTCTCTCTCAAAATCAACAAGAACAGCTTCAGACAGTTAGATCTGGATGAAAGGTATAAGTCAGCAGAAAGAATAAGAACAGCATGACGTATGCTTCAGCAATAATTTAATTGCTAAAAAAGCAGGAATAAATTATAAAAAAATGTTAGCTGGCCTCTCTTGATAAGCCCAGTTTTAAATTTTCTTTTTACCAGTATTTTCTTCAGCACCTTTCTTTTTTGCACAGACACACAAATCTGAAAACCAGGTGGGATATTAGATTGTGAGGCAGTTTTGACAAGAAAATCCTGTGCAATGGCATTCAAAGAGCATGCTTCATTCACCAATAACTCTGGACACAGGAACTGTTAACCATGAGGTGAACAAGGATGTAAATTCACAGCATATCACATTTTCTGTGCTAACAATCCTTCAAAGCATCCTTACATCAGCTTTACAATAGTTTATTTGGAAGTAACAATTCTCTACCATAAAACTACTGCTTCGGAGCAAAATTTACAGCACATGAAATAACAGGAATGGGGCATTCAGCTTTTGCTACCTGAAACCCTGAAAAAGGTTACCAGATTGGCTGGAGGCAGCCCTAGAATAGGTACCCTATCCATACAGCAGGTGCACAAGAGGATTTTCACTGCATCTACATTCCCATCTCCATCTGAACGGGCCAGTTGCCCATTACTTCCAGAAAGCATGAGAACATTTTTGGGTTGGTTTTTATATTGAAAATTTAAGTCATAAGAACCTACACTTGGATTATTTCTATCTATGTGCTTTCAAATTCATGGATAAGCACAAAATTGCTGCACTGTTCTAGAAGCACCTGCTGGGAATGACAACCTAAAATATACAGTTTCATAAGACACACATATTGTGTGCATATAAAAAATGCACCACAATTCCAGAGAGAGAAAATTTCCCAATTTCTGTTTCAGTATAAAATAGGTATTGCAAAGCCTAAATCTGTTGATCATGCCTTTCTTCTTTAAAGAATAATACATAAAATAAGGTCTATCTTATTAGATATTAGATGAATACTTTATCCAAACACATTGGTTACACACGTAAAACAGAAAATTTTGCCTGTTTAATCCACAAATATCACTCAAATCACTTTAATGTTGCCACATGCTACCACCATGAAAGATTAAAAACAAAAGGTGGAAAGTACCTTCTTCCAAGATATCAAGGCTCTGCCTGTTAAGAGTGCGTTGCCTCTCATTTTCCTTTTCATAGTCATATTCATAGCTTTCCTCTTCGTTTACTGACATTGCTGCAGTTATCCCAGATGGACACGAAACGATGCCTTAGTCTCACAGGTGATGGGAAGTCATTCCCTCGAAGGCTGTACCTTTGGGGAGAGCAGAGCAAGGTCTCCACAAAGCAGGATACCATCTTTCCTCACTCACATGCTCAGCCAGGGAACTCCGGAGAGACTGAGTACTTGTCCTTAGGCAACAGCTTTGAGTTGTACAGATGGGGTGGAGGAGGGAAGAGACCATCTGTCTAATAATTACTAGAAGGTTTATGTTACTTCTCAGACCAGCTCTGACAGTAGCCAGTTTTTGCTCAAAAGCCCTACTAACATATTTCAGGCAAAGTCAGTGGGCTGAAAGACCCTCCCTGACACTCCTCACATCAACAAGGCTCCCTCTCTTGTGCCCCTGCTCTTCCGAGTGAAGTGGTAGCTCCCTGCAAGCGTCTCAACACGGAAGTCTGACCCAGCCTCTGTCACACCTGGGGAAGGGTGTGCACTGGCACAGACTCATAAATCACCTCTCATGTTGCCCAGTGCAGCAAGACTTCACTGGAGTTGTGAACAGCCTGAGCCTGTGCATACACAGCCAATCCTACCCAGACGAGAGATCTCGATACCCAGGGCTATTGTGCAGTACAGTCTGACTGCAGCATCCATCACATGCTAGAACCATTAAGTGAAGAATTAGGCTGGGGAAAGGAGCTTTTTTATTGCTTCTACAAAGGAGAGATTACACTGGTACAAAGAACTTAAATGACATATCCCATTAGCTGTTGAATAGTGTATTTTCCACAGTCATTTTTCTCTTCAGTCTGCTGTGGGAAAAGAAATACCTCACAAGTCCACATATGGCACCCAAGTGACTTTTCAGAGGTGCATGCATCTCTTCTTTGTTCAACAAGAAACAAATCTCCTGTGCTCAGACCGCTTGGTTTCCAACAGGTTGTGTTTGCTTATCTTGACTACACACACAGGGCAGGCTAACTTTCTTATTTAACTTTTTGTAGCCATGGATATTTGATGTTTGCTAAGTTGCCTCCCTTACTTGCAGAGGCAAGCAGGCGCCCTTTGCTGCTAAAGCATTCCTATCCATGTGATGGGACAAAGCATTTGCAGGCAAAGTGGAGGCACTGCAAGGGAAAGGTACCTCATCATCCCTTGAGAGGACATAACGAGTAGGAATGGACAGACAAACATTACATTGCAAGCCAGCAGAAGATGAGTTTGGGTCATGTAGGAACAACTCCACTATTACCATTTCTCTAGTGGTGAGGAAGAACAGGGTAATAGTATGAGATGGGAAGCAACTACTTTTACACCATAAGGATGAATGATTCCTTTCTACATTTTAAACTCTTGATATTTATATGCAAACAATGCAGCAATGTTCATATAAATAACAGCCAAAGGATACAAAATACATGTAAGTGGTTGCTGAGGGAAGAAACACTCATTTCTGAATAAAGAAAGATTTTCCCACTCAAAGCAACTTGATCTGTGACTGCCAAAATTTACTGCAATATTCAGCAGCAGAAAGAACCTCAAGAACTTGGGGGAAAAATAGGATTCTCTCTTGATCCCCACATCATTACATTACATTACATTAAAATATGTAATTTTAGTAATAATGAGAATTACTTCTAGTTTCTGAAGCTTGGAGCTTTTGTGTCTTCAATTTTTTCCTGTAACAGTGAATCAACTCTTAAAAAAATACTTACAATTGGACAGTAAGGGTCTTAAATACCTACTTGCCATTCAGTGACCATTTATCACATTTCAGTAATAGTCTGAAAATGGAAACTGAGAAAGTAACCAAAACAATAAGTCTTATTAAAAGAATGCCAGAAGCACCTTATAAAGCCTAGGGACAGAAAAGTCCACCTCTGCCAAACATGGTGGGGTTTCAAATAATCCTGACATGCCATCAAATACAGCCAGTTATGAAGGACACATTGAAAGGAGGCATGTTGCTGTCCAAAATGCAAGACAATATAAGGAGAGTAATTGAACATTCCCACAAGCTGGCTTCTGAACTGGGACTAATATCAACTCAAGCCACACAGGAGGACTCTGACGTTCAAAAGCTGAGAGAAGTGTTGCAATTCCTATTTTGATATCAGCAAATGATAAATGCTGGAACAATAATGAGTGGCGAAGGAATGTATGCCCCACCCTCACACTATCAACTCATTTTTCATTTATTCTGCATTACACCCCCTTAGCAGTGCAGGAACATTTACTTGCTGAAGACTATGAGCCAGGTTTCCAACAAACACCAAACAATAAGCAGCTAGAGATAAAATTTTTTTAAAAAAAACCCCTACATTGTATTCCATTCTGAAAATATACAATCTAATCTGGAAATATTCAAAAAATATTTTTAATATTTCCTGTAATGCATACTAAGGAACTTAAAGAGTATACTAGAATGAAGATTCTTTTTTATGGGTTGCCACTGGGAAGCAAATTTGGTGTATTTGCTGCAATCCCCACCCTGAATTAGCGGCTGAAGACCTTTACCTACTGTCAGGAAGCTTGTTAAGGGGCTTGTAATGCTCCAAGCACACTCCCAGTACAACTGCTGCACTGAGGTACAGACTATATTCAGCAGTTCTGCCATGAAACAGGAAACACACAAACGAGGAGCTAGTTTAAAGAAGGGTGAGGCTGGACACAATACAAACAAACCCTCATATCCTGACTCATTATTTCCAAGGAACTCCAATGCATTCAAATCATTTTAATTTTCCCTTATCAATAAAAATATCTAACTTCTGCACAATTAACTGCTACTAACAATGCTGCACCTAGAACAAAGAGATTCTCTGTAAACCAACAAGTCTGAAAACAGCAGATGAAATGGCAGCACTCGGATTTAAACATGCTGCTGAAGAAATGCAGGTATTTGGGGGCGGGCTTTTCAGGCAGGGAGATAAATCAGTTATGGATTGTGTGCTTTCTGTTAATATATACAGTCAAGCATATTCAAATTTTTGCAGGTTTCTTATTTCCTACTCTTTCAAAATCCCACACAAAATATCTTCTATCACTCAACCAAAAGGACAGCATGTTACTCTTGCAGAAAGGGAAAGAAATGGAATGAAAGGGAAAACACTTATTTGGATACTTAGCAGTTGAACAGAATAAAAACAAAAAATATCCCTATCCTGCAATGTGTGTTGCCTTATGTGGCTTAAATGACTTGATAAAGAACAGGAAGTCAATTAAGGAGTAAAGAGAAAGAAGTGGCATGGCAAAAAGCAGAAAAACAGGAAAATGGTATCAACAATTATGTGAATATAAGCACGGTTCAACTCTATTTATCATGAACAGAGATAAAAGACATGGGAGCACAATGAGATCAACCTGAATGAGCATTTTAGCTGCATACCTATAGAGCAAGGGCTGTTCCAGAAACTGCATGCTAAAGGCATTCATAAGATTCTCCCAGAGTTCAGCAGCATATCCAGTGCCAGCATCCACTAAGATTCAGAGTAACACGAGGATTACTCTGTCCTTCAGGACAGACATAAAAGGGGCCAACGTATGAGGGAGATGATGGGTCACCACACTAACATAAGCAAGGCAACAATAAGTAATCACCCCTAACAGATCAAGAACAAGCAGTAACATTGTCTACTATTGTTAAAAAGAAAGTTAGTGAGTTTGCTGATAATTGTATCAGTGGAGTCAAAAATAGAACAGAGGAGAGAAACTGTAAACAATAACTGCAAATAAAACAGGTGGTAAAAACATTTCAAGGTGAGTGGAAAGAAAATATAGGAAGGGATGCTGGAACAAGATGGAGTGGCTCAGGCAAACATGAAGTGGTCAGAAGGTTCAGTATGTGTAACAAACCAGGCACACTGTGGGTCTGGCAGGGGAAGAAAGGGAAAGACACCATTTCCTCCACAAGAAATTGCAAAAACTCAGGGCAAATGAAAAGAGGAAAGATCCAATTGCACATTCACAACGCCAACTGGAATCACAGGCAACTGAACTCATGCATTGTTATAAACTGTTGAGGTAGAAATAAACAAGTAATGAAAGAAATCACAAGAAAAGTAATTTGCTCTAAAGTCAGTCTGGATTTCTCTAGAAAGCATTGTTCTTTAGAAAAATATTGCACTAAGAGAGAGGCAGGGAACAAGCACATTTATAAAAATTTCTATAGAGATATACTTATCTTTTTGTTCACTTGTTTGGTAGTTTGTGAGGGTCTAATATTAATTTTTTTACCCAAGATGCATGAGATATTTTAAGAATATATTTTTTCTATTAAAAAACACTTAGATGAACCTGAACTTTTATACGATTATCTTTCATAATAAGAGTAGAAAAGTTTCAGCTTTTCCTCTTTACCACTGATTCTGTCCAAGTCTGTTATGAAAGTAACTACTTTCCTACACAAGTACAGCCCCAGCTCTTTCCCCATTCCACCTACACAATATAATTTGTTAATACCAAGTAAGGTGACAAATGTCACTCATATTATACTTGAAAATGTATGTAAAAAGCACAGTGTAGTAGTTATTTATAGAAGTTTCAATTTATTGTAGTGTTAGTTAACACCAGTGATTCAAATAGAGTGTGACAATTTATTGTCTATTTCCATCTGCTCCTACCAAAAATAAACTCGGTAAAGGGCCTTATGTAAAAGAATTAATTAATTATTCCAACCCTAGAAAGTCTTTATCAAGACTTATAAATTGTAAATTTTGAGCATTTTTTCTTTTGCAAGGTATTAAAAAATATCACACCAAATGCATGTTGAAGACATCACTACTGTCAGTCAACACAGAAATTCATTACATCTAACAGTGAGTCACTTCTTTACCAAGTTAAATAACAGCATTAAAACCTTATATCCTGATATAACTTTAGACTAGTTTTTTCTTCGATGAACAAGAAACCATATACTGTTAAAATAATTATTAAAGGAAACCAAATGAAGTCATGTGTTTTAAATGGAAATCTGAATCCCAGAGGCTCTGACAAAGAATGTATCAACAATTTCATTGGAAAAATAATTCTGCAGGATATTATCTCATAAAGATACCTATTCGTTTTAACATACCACCCACTATTTTCCAATGTTATATTTATCACAAAGGATGAACTGTGTGGGATTCATAACTGAATGCACACATACATCTGAGCTCTGGAGAGTCCAGGTACGGCAGAGAAATTGGCTCTCTAACTGTGCTTCAATTTGTCTTAAAACAGATATTCAGAACAGGTCAGCTGAGCTGCAACTGCCCATCTCACTATACTGAATGGAAAAAGAATCTCAGGAAAATTATTCTGGTCTCAGCAAAAACATAGCGGAAAAAAGAACAATCAAGAGACAGGCATCTCTTTTGCCATCTGCTTCAGATTTTTGGAAAAGCTCTATTATCTACTATAATGATGCCTTTTGTCTGCTACCACAATTAGAATATCTTTCTCTGTCAAGGGTAGATGCCAACACTATTTTAAACCCAAATGAACATTCCAGTATCTAAGGCTGTGCCTTCCACTGCATGTCTCAAATCTTCCTCTCTCTCACACACCTTAACTCAAAGAAGCAAAAGAAAGCTAAACTCCATAAAATTCTGTGAATCCTTTGAGACTGCTGTTCACCTGAGAGGCCGAGACAGGACTGACAGCACTACCTTTCTTCATATAAAAAATAATAGTAATAAAAAAATGCAAAAAAGCATTATGCCTTACCTGCTGGAGAGAGATTTCCTTATCAGACATTAAACCCATATTTCTCTTAGAGAAGAACTTCCCAAATACTTCAAGCAGACAGCCAGCACATACTCCAGCTGACTCTGCAGATCTGGGCTCATGGAAGAAGTGTTCGGGGCAGGGGCTCAGCACTGACAGGAAAACCTGTAAGCTCAGAACCTGAGCAACCACTACTGTGCACCTGAGGCCCTCATCCCACAAGGTATTTGAATGTTTGCCCAACACCTGTTGCTTATTCTATTACCATGGAACTGCCACAGTTTCTCCCGTGCAGCACACAACTTAAGACAAAATGGGTGAGCAGATCAGCTCTTAGCTCAGACATTCAGGCACACCCCCCTTCTACATAACACTTTGACCAGATAGACAAAGGATCATAAAAATCTACAACTGAAAATAAAAAAAAAAAAATGCTACCTGTGGGAGCTTTAATCTGGGGACAGCTTCTGTTGACTGTACAACTGGTCTGTTTCTTAAGCTTCTAAAAGCAGGCCAACTCAGGCTGTTACATCATGCAGATTAATCAGATGCTACAGTATTTACTAGGGTTAAACCTAGAGGATAAAGGTTACATAATGGATTCAATCCAATTTAAAGTGGTCAGATCTCTCAAATAAATATGCACCTCTCTCTTTGAACACCTGGACAGGAATAATCAATTAAATATAAGAGAAGTTCAAGTGTAACAAGCTTCTGAAACTGCATTCAGTTCCGAAATCTAGTACTGAGAAACAAAGGGAGGCACACGACACCCAAAAAACCATTAAAAACCATTCAAATTTTGCCATCCTTATCTTTACACTTCACATGCCCTCTGGTAGTGTTATCAGAACACTATCACAGAAATATCATTGTGTATTACATATGTACATTATCCCCTGGGCCTACAGTCCTCCCTTCTTTCTGCGCTTTGCTTCACTGTGATCTTCGACTTGCCTTGTTTAAGCTAAGCTCTCCAACCAGAATAAAATCCATATAAACTTCTGCATTCCCAAGGGCTGCATTTTGCTTCAGAGTACCGTAAATAAAGGATCTTGATTTTTTCTTGCTGCAGAGAATACAGTTTTAGCAATTCCTTACCCCTTGTTGTGTGCATTCTATCAGAAACCTGAAAACATTCGGTGTCCTGATACAGAAATAATCACCCCAGCAAACATCACATAAAAATTGCAAACAGCACAAAAGATACTGCTTGCCAGAGTTTGTAATTCTTCCAATATAAAAAGTTAACCTGCTCCCTTTTAAGAATCTACATTTTTAATGTCTTTCACAGACAAATAACCATGCACTGCCTACTAACACATCAAATATATACATATTATAGGATATTGGTAATGTAGAAAAAACACAGACTTCAAATTTGAACCAGTAATCAATCTCACTGTCAGTATATTTAAATTCACCTCAATTATTATAGACAGTTAGCTTTTCAAATATTCTTTCCACTGCCCAAAGACAGCTCATACAGAACATATGTTGCTCTGCCACTCCCTTCAGAGAGGAAAAAGCTTTACAGCAGAGTCTCTTGCAGTACACTCACAAGAGATGCTGAGGTGCAAGCATCTCTGCTACACCTGGGTGTTGCCTTTTTCTGGGCATTTCCTTTTTAAAACCATTGAATAATGATGCTCCCGTCTTACAAGCTCCAAATTCTGCAACAAGAGACTAGAAAGAAATATTTACCATCCGTGCATTCTTCATAATACCAGTCCAGTTCATAATAATCTGCTTCAATGAATTTCTGCATAGTCAGTATCCTTCAGTGACATACAGGAGATTTCACTTCGCTGCTAAGGTCAAGTGAAATGCAGCCATGCCTTCCTGCCTTTACAAAATGCCAGAGCACAAGGCAGCTCACGGGAAGCTGAAAATGAGCTGCACATCTTCACTGAGGCCGCAACTAAAATGAAAGGAGGGGTGTGGAGGGTGTATTTGGAAGAAAAAAAAAAAAAAAAGGATGCAGAAAGGAAGCAGATGCCCTGGCGGCTCCTCTAATAAAGAAGCTCTGCACTGGAGCCTTGGATGGGCGTTAACAAAATCCTCCTATCAAAAGGCTGATGCGCTGACGTTGGGGACACACACCACCGCCCGGATGGTTCTAACTCATTCCTTTTCTCCCCAGTCTCCACATCTCTTTCAGACTAATGTGTTGCCATGGAGACGAGCTGGCTCCAAAAGTGATGCAGAGATGAAGAAAATGCATTTTGCTGTTTCTGGCTTTACAAGCTAGAAGGAGTCCTCCATACTGGAAACAAAAATCGTTGTTAGGAAAGATGATACAACTCGTTGCTACTGCTCACAGAACAACAGCATCACACTGTTGCAATTCACTGGGGACACGCAGTACATTAATAATGAAAATCTAGTCCATTACTACTCTCCTCCACACAGTTTGATAAAAGACTGCGTTCCCCATGGAAAATTAAACTATGCTACTGCTTTGTTACACTATTCTGTTCTGATATAACAGAACCTTTTCTACATCCTGCTGGTGAGAAATGCCAAACAAAAAAAAAAAGAAAGGATCAGCAAAATCAGGGCAGCACTACATTTCTCCTTGCAAAAAAAGCTAATCCATTTCTACTTTTTGCCCTCTCCATGAACCATTTCTCCCCCTTTTTTTTCCACCAAGCATCTAAGTTTCATAGCTGAAAACAAGAGTTTAGGCCAAATTTTCACTACTCTATGCCTAAAAATGCTGAAGGTCATCATCCAGAATAACTTAATATTTGTGTTCAGTGTTTTGGAAATGGAAGAAAATACTTTTGCAGCCCCCAATAAAATTGTGTTTAAGCTACTAGAAGAGAAGCTGTCTGAGGAACAGATGGCATTAAATCATCAAACACAGTAATTCAAAAAGCATGTCTGAATATGTGCAGGTACAGATACCAAGTGGACTGACACCCATTTTGTTCATAACCAGCACATACTCTTCACCCATTCCTCCCCCTATTTTAGGAGTGCTGTTTCTTTGCAAACACCAGTAAAAGCACTGGGATAGACTGTGACTTAATCTATCCCAGTAGATTAAGGTAGTAGGCCATATTGGGTCTGACCAGGGAAGTCTTGGGTGTCTGTCTAGCCAAAGACTCCATCCGTAAGAACAGCCATGAGCAGGCAATAAAGAACTGTCCACCATTTCCCACAATTGCCCTCCCAATCTCTAATTTCTTCATCGTAGGAGACAGCCTGAGACAGATACAGCTGCTGCCACTTTTAGCAATTCTTGAATGATTTACCCTCTCTGTTCTTGAGCCCACATAGATTTTTAGCATCTCCAACAGTCTCTTGCAAGGAGTTCCACCCATCTACTGCTCACAATATACAAACCCCTCACCTTTTGCTTTGCAACTCACATTTACTAACCTAATTTGATGCTTCCAGCTCTGGAAATCTGAACACTCAGTCCATCTCTCCTTTTCAATCACTCACGATTATGCAGATATCTATTAATTTCACCCTCACTCATGTCTCTTCTAGGTTATCACTTATTCTACACCCTGACTGGTACCACTTTGCTTTACTGTAACAGAAATAGGCAAGGCATAGTCAAGCTATGCAGAGGAAAATGCTTTGGTTTCTTGACCACATCAGTATTTTAGCTCTACTGGTGTAAGAAATTATCACTGCAGTAGCTTTGAGTCTTGCAGAGTTTCAGTTATGAATACTCACAAGGAAAAAACTATATACGCTATTTAATGCAATTAAGGCCACACTGTTAAAATACTGCCAGAGAAAAATAAAGGTTCCTATGGCAACATCAACTCAATCGCTCTGCATATAATCTATTTGTTCCACTTGTATTATTTTTGTCCAAAAGGTAATTTCAGTCTGGTAATGTTATTAAATAAGCATTTAAATAGAAAGAATTAACACTGGCTACCACCTTAAATTGCTGCAGGGACAATCTCCTTTTTATTTGCTGACATTTTAAACAAAGGAAATCTTCAACATGCTAGAATTTTCTTCTCACTATCCTGCCCACGGCACACACACTCCCCTTCAATGAGACAGGACAAAAACGGTGCAAGGTAGGGGCCTAGAGCTTTTTAGTTTGTTTTATTGATATTTTTTCACAGATCTGATTGGAAGCATACTGCTGTAATTCAGAAAGGCATTACTATTCTGTGAAGAAAATCACTTGTGTGGCCAAATGATTTTAGAACTTCTCAAGAGACTTGGAAATATAGAATAAGTGTATTATCTTCCCAGCATGAAGACAGAAACCCTGGGCAGACAGAATACTATATATACAAGTATCCACTCCCAAGCATCCCTTAAATTACATGAGGAATTGTACTCTATAAAGCTGGAAGGGTTGTCAAGTTGAAAGGGAACAGGTGACCAAGCTGACAAAGCAGATGCACACTTGCAGGACCTACTTTCAACCTTTGCAGCCCTACTTTTCCTTCCTACAGGGATGTATCAGATTCATTTTATAATGAGCTTATCAGAACAGTATATTTTTCAGGTGGACTGATTCCACAAACTTTGAACCTCTGTGTATTCCAATCTCCGTATTGCAACACTACATTTGGTTGGGGTGTTATTGTGTTACTAAAAAGTTCATATACAATGGGGATAAAAAAAGTTTTAGGGTAATAGGTCTGCAACTATAAGGAAGCTGCATTTTCTTATTCCAAACCTAAATACAGTTATTCACATTTGTTCAGAATTCCCTGATGGCTGCTAAATTGTGTTCTACTTTTTAATGTTTACTTCCAAGTAAACAAACCCCTCCCCTTTTATCTGTTCTCCACAGGGCAAAAGATACAGATTGATAAAGAATTCTGGTAGCCAACTGTGAACAGCTAGACTAAGCATTCCTTAAGTTTGTGGTTAGAAAGCGGTTTCGTAAGTCAGAAAAGATGGCTTGAAACGCTCAAGAGCTCTCTCCTTCCATTTTGCTGAAATAAATCCATGTTGTGGGTCAACATTAAACTGATGTGCCTAAATTACCCAGGTTATAAAAACCACACAAACCTTTCCCTTTGAAGAAAGTTTTTGAAAATTTTTTCATCTACCCCAGCAGCACACTCAAGACTGTAGCACACTGTGCTGCTAGGGTGCAAAGCAGCAGCAAGTCATCTCTGCTGACAAATAAGGTCTTAAAAGGATGTTATGTCACTATAAATCCTGTGTTTTCATGCTTAGTCATTCTCAGCTTTTTTCTCCAAACCTTTTACAATTCTGTAAGGATGCTTTTTGAAACTCAGCACTGGAGTTGGATGGAGTATTTCCATGGCAGCCACAATGGATTACCTCCCATTTGATTACCTCTGGGTCACATTTCTTCTCTTGGCTACAGCCTCAGGCTGGTTCAGACAATTAAACACCATATCGCATCATCATTTTCTACAGTCACCAGTACAGTCACCACCACTCAGGATTAAGTTGCCCATCCCACTAACATCATCTGGAGTCCTTTCTTATCAGAGCAGTAGCTGTACAGGCCACCACTATGCAATGCATATTGGTCACAGTCAAGCATCACCACAAGACATGCCTTGCAAGCTGACAAAGCAGACATATTTAAAAGCCCAACAGATTTTTAAGGATGGGCTGTCACACTTATTTCTAAACTGGAATCATTTACTGTAGCGAAGAGTTACTGGTGTTTTCACGTTCTAAAAAAACACTGAATAGGAGTCATCTTGTGACTACACATTTAGTAAGGGCAAACAACTCCGCAACTTAGGACAGTGATCTCTTCCAGTGTAGCATTTTACTTAGCAAGGAGTCTTGTTTAACCTGGAAAGAGTAGAACCCAGAGTAAAATCTAGAGCACTGAGGACATTATTACCAGCAGGTTTCAGAATTGGTATTTAGAAAAATGGGTGCTTCAGATTTGATTGCTCTTCTTCATCAAACTGGGATATCTATCCAGGGCTTCAAAATAGTGCGTGTGTCCTACAGATGGGGCAGAGCTCGTGGCTTCACACCCTAAGGGCACACTGACCTCATATGATACAAAGAATAGACTCTTCTAATGCAGAAGAGGGTCAAAGAGCTCTCCCACTGAAACAAAATTATTTAACATGAGACAGGGACAGTTGGATGAAATTAAAGTACTTAATGACAAAAAGCTATTTTCCACATGAAAGAATTATTTCTCCCTTCCCCCAGATAATTACAGGAGAGCACTATTTTTGCATTTGTATAAAATCAAAATTGATGTCTTCAGCAACCTTCCTGCAAAACCAGCTGTGTAGTTTAATTACGGTATCACTGAGCACATTTAAACACTGTATATAAGACCACAATAGCAACAGCCAGACATTTAAGAGAATACACCCCTGTCAAGAATTAAGAAAATTGAGAATAAAGCTTAAAAGAAACAAATTTTGCAAACTGTTCACCAGCTGGAAATAATGTACATTACAATCTCCTCCTTTTTATTTGTTATATTTTTCGTGGAGATGACAAAAACATTTGTAAAATGAAGTTGAGCTTAATACCATGCTTGATTGGCTAGACAAAAATATTACAGCTGCATGGTTATGACCTATTTTTCTAATAAGGCAAAAAACCCACTGAGAGGCATAATTGCAGCTTCCTGCGAGAGGAAAGGAAAGCATTACACTGAAGGAATAGAGAATAAGGGAGCCCAGAATGGGACCAAGTACTCCAGGTGTGGCGTCACCAACATCAAATACAACTCCCTCAAACTGCTGGCACCACTCTTCCTAATACAGCTCAGGATGCCATTAGTCTGCTTTTCAGCAGAGGCATATTTCTGGTTCATGTCCATCTTGGTGTCCAACAGGATGCCCCAAGTCCTTTTCTGCGTTCCAACAGCTGGACCCCAGCATCTAATGGTGCATGGGCCTGTTCCTCCCAGCTCCAGGACTTTGCACTTCCCTCTGCTGAATAGCACAAGACTGCTCTTGACTCATGGCTTCAGCCTGTCAGGGTCCCTCTGAATGGGTGCACAACCCTTCGGTGTCTCAGCCATTCCTAGATCCTGCCTATGTCTCACTCTTCCTGATGCTGCACAGCCTGCTGACTTCCTCGCAACTTCTCCACGTGGTGACAGCTTTCCCACAGCAGCACACCTCCTGCATAAAAGAAGGCCATCTACCTCAGGATAGAGAGCAGCTCTGGGCACTTCCAGCAACCTGACTCTTGCACGGATGCCTTCCGACTCTGAAGCTCTGTCTGGGTTGAAGTCTCTGGTCTGAGGGACAAGTCGTTGTGTCCTGGAGAATGCACCCTGTGGCACACTGCCACCACATCTGAAGACAGGTTATTCTGAACTCAGATGAGGATCCCTTCTTTGCACCATTCCAGAGGAACTACCACATCTGTTGGCCGTGTCTGACCATCCCTAATGAACAGTAGCTCCAAAGGTGGCTGAGGACACCTGTGGGTCAAGAGCAGCTTACAGCTTCTCAGAAGGCACTAGGACTTCCTGAGGCCTGCATTCCTGCAGCTCACCTTACCTTTACCTTACACGCAGCAGCAGGCATCCTCAGCCTCTCAGAGAGTTCCCAGATGGGCCCTGTCTCCCTAAGCTGTCAAGGAAAAACCCAGACTGCAGTGCCTGCTCACTGCCTCTGGTAGCTATGCTCACAGAGAGCTCTAGTGCTCTAGCCTGGCTCTCATCCAG
Organism: Hylia prasina; assembly: GCA_013397195.1. NCBI lineage: Eukaryota > Metazoa > Chordata > Aves > Passeriformes > Sylviidae > Hylia > Hylia prasina. The sequence continues at coordinate 43,601 of VYXD01002320.1, forward strand.
ACCTCCCCACAGCCCCCAGCTAAAAGTCAGCTTGACTGCCCCTAATCTGGGGGCAGGGAGATGGAATGTCATTTTGCTGTATCATACTTTCATTTAGGCTTACTTAAAAGACACTCTGCCTCAACAGTTTAATGAGACTGGTCAGATGACACTGATTTGATTATATTTTTGATTATATATTTGATTATATTTTAGGATAAGATCAGTTTCATTTTATTCATTTGGCAAAAACTGGCTCAGCCTTCCCTCTGAAGGAAATAATAACAAAGATGTGCTTTGGAGTTCCAGAATGTAAAAGAACAGTTGTAGGCCTTAATACTATTCAGTTCCTCCCAAGTGCCTTCTTACCCAATGGCAAACTAAATTTTAAGAACTAATTCTCTACATCACCGATCCTGGGTTAATAGCTTAAATCCCCACAAAAAGCAGTAAATAAATTAAAATGCTTGGATATTTGACTGCTCATTTTTCTACCAATATCTTCAAAAATTAATTAAAAAGGAGAGCTAAGTAGCCTTATGTTCATCCTCTTGTCAGAAGATTCTGACAGATTCTGATCTCAACAAGCCACAGCAAGGCAGAAAAATCTGCTCTAACAAGCCAGAGCAGTATGCCTAAGGGTCATTGCTGATTCTTCTGCTATATGGATCATTGCATTTCCACCAGCAGGTTATAAACCACCATCAATCTCAACAAGCAAACGACTGCAAGGAAATTTTCTTAAGTCATTGAAAAATCAAACTTCCAAAAAGACATGCTACAGTATTTGCTCACACCCTCATCAAGGTTTTTAAAACAAACTAAACAGGTAAATGAGGAGAAGCTTAATTGCAGCACTGAAAATTGTGCAAGCAGTCACACCCTGGAATACTCTCCAAAGTGGTGGTGGCATAATTCACAAAACCTTTCTGCCAACTTACTTAAAATAGTATTTTTACTTTTATAGTTAATTGTGCCATAAAGCAATGTTTGCAATCAATGCAATAATTTTGAAACATGCAAATTTATTATGTTCTTGCACTCTCATGTATAGATGGAGTCTGTGACTTGTTCACAGTAACTGAACAAGGGTAAAGTCAGAGATCTCAGTTTCCAGGCTATCAGTCTAAGGCTAGACCCAAATTTGCTTAAACTTCTTGAACCACTATCTATACACAAGTTTCTGCCTGTAAGTAATTAGAAATAAATGCTTATCAATGATGTCTTTGTTTGCTTCCTCTTTTTTGAGCACTTATTTCCTAATAAAAGCAGAAAATATACACTGTGGAAGGAATTACACTCAGGTTTCACTTAAGCCACTTGACTGGCAACTTCTTACAACCACAGCAACATGGTAAAGTTGCAGTCATTATGCTTCTAAGCTAAAAGCTAGATAAAATTGTTAAGTATTCACAGTTTCAGGTAGCTATGCTATCCAATTTTTCTGTTGTTCACAGCTTCATTTTCAGAGGATAATAAAAGTGTTTGTGTTGGAAGGGACCTTTAGAAGTCACCTAGCTCCAAACACCCTGGCATAGGCAGGGAACCTTCAACTAGACTGGGTTGCTCAAAGCCTCATTCAACCTCACCTTGATCATTTCTAGGGATGGGACATCCACAACTTCTTTGGGCAAGCTGTTCCAGTGCCCAAATGTGAATTCCTTCCATATAACTAATCTAAATTGACCCTCTATCAGTTTAAAGTCATTATCCCTTGTCCTATCATTACAGGGCCTGCTTAAAAGGGGCCTCCCTCTCTTGCTTTCCTGTATCCCCCTTTAGGCACTGAATGGTGCTCTGAAGTCTCCCCAAAGCTCTCTCTTCTCCAGGCTGAACAACTCCAACTCTGTTGGCCTGTCTTCACAGCAGAGGTGCTCCAGTCCTCTGACCATCTTCGTGTCCCTCTGAACTCACTCCAACGGGTCCACGTCCTTCCTACATTGGAGGTCCCAGAGCTGGACACATACTCCAGGCAGGAGACTCACAAGGACAGAGTAGGTGGAGACAATCACCTCCCTTGACCTTGACCTCCCTGGACCTGCCGACTGTATTTCTTTCCATGCAGCCCAGGATACATTTGGCTTTCTTGTCTACAACTGCATATTTCTGGATCAGGTTGAGCTGTCAATCAGCACCCCCCAAGTCCTTTTCCTCAGGGCTGCTCTCAATTCATCCTCTGCACAGGTCGTATTTTGTATCCATCCCCAGCAGTCATACACCTACCAGCATCTCAGTTCGTAGAAGGAAGATGCTGCCATGGGGATTTCTGAGTTCCTTGTCCCACTAGCAAAACATTTCTCCCATGGTTATTGCAACAACCCACCCACACAGACAATTTTACTTGTGACACAGGCCTAATCAGATAACTAAAGACTTTGGAAAGCTTACATTTCGAAATATTTATTAAGATGAGCTCCTGCCATCATTGTAACAGCACTAATGGGCTGCTACAAAACCAGGGATAGTACTCTTGATTCCACAGATCAGCTTGTCTCCCCACCCCTTCCACTGTTTTTGCGTGATTGGGGGTAGGTGGAGAGCATATGTAAGTTATTTACTAAAATACTTCATGCCCTTTATGAAGCATGAACATCAGAAGCTCAATACTTCATAGTATTCATGCTTTTCTTTAGAGGCTATGCTCCTTACAAAGTGATTGTTCAGGCGCTTCAAAATGCAATGAAGACATCTTTGCACGTTTGTGCTGAGCCATGTAATTCATCTCTTCTGAAGCTCTACAGTGCCTCAATAAGTCTATCTAAATCTACCTACTACCACAACCCATGTAAATCCACTGCTATTGCTTTAGCATAGCAGTCATTGAGATGAATCACAGAAGTCTTCTCTAATTGCACAACTAAGTCAATACCCACAGTGGAAGAAACCAGAGAGACATGAATCCATTCACCATGATAAAGTTTCCACAGGCTCAAACAAAGGAATTAATAACCACAAAGGTCACAACTCTACTCATGTTCCCTCTAGGCACAAATATTTTTCTGTCTGATAGTATGAATATGAACAGAAGAAAGAATGAAGGGACAAACCATCTCAACCAAGTGGTCAGAGTTTGATACTTCACAAGGCTTTTCTAGAAGCTTAAGCTGCAGCAAAATGATTTAATATCATTCTGTGATGTTGGCACATCGTGCCACCAAACAACAATGGAATTGTGTCAAAGAACACATTCAAAAAAAGTGGATATGGAAAGAAGTCTTAGCTTTCTAAGCTGCATAGATACAGAAATTTCAGTCTCTTTGAGAGAGATCACAAGCAAAAAGAAGTATTTCAGTTTCTCCAGTATTTGATAACATGGAAAGATGCATGCACAAATCACAAATGGAATGGCTGTTCTTGATTTAATGTTCCCTTGGTTTTCTATCTACCACAGTCTTGGAGACCAAAGCAGTAAATCACAAACAGTTCTCTTGCTCTCCACAGCTTTCAAAGAATTGCACAGATACTTCAAAGAAGGTAACAAAAATAGCATTATTTTATTTGTTTCTCAGTACAATTTCTGAATTTTTGACTTACGGAAGTATTTCAAGGTCTCTTCTATTTGCTCAGTTGTTAAGTCAATATTCGCGTCAGGAGAAATGAGAGGTGTGTGAAGCCAGTCGTCGTGGTCATAACCGTAGATTGTATCTGCTCTTAGCTTATAATGAGGCAGCTGCTCTTCCAGAAGACTGATGATCTCAACTTCAGGAAGATTGGTACTATTGCACACATCTGTTAAGGGAAAGGGAACAATCTCTGTTAGTTACCTTGAGTACTACACCTACAAGCTTTCCAAGACTTCAGTATGTTTTCGTATCAACAAGATTTTGCTGCATGTAAAGAACAGCTCAATAAGTTTAGAAGATATGCCTGGCACAAATTATCCCAAAATATCATATTTACTAGTAATACGAAGGCATGCTCTCTTAGTGACAAAAAGCCTCACCTCTAGAAGCCGGAACATTTATTGAAGAATAAGTGGGTTAGGGTGGGGATAAAAAAGAGAGCCAGTTACAACTGGAGTATGAAGAATGTATTAGTGCACAGAGGAATGTACACTTTTGATCTTCTACTTTACAGATAATTTTTAGCTTGCAAGACTTACATATCTCCTTAACTTGGTCTTAGAATACAATTTAATACCACTGTATTGTTTTGCCTTTGCTGCTGGGAGATTTTTCTCAAGAAACAGAAATCCAGGACTGCAATAGCAAACAGTGTCACAGTTCACACCTAAGACACACTGGTAAAGATGATTACAGGAATTTCCAGGGCACCTTTTGACACTATCTTGACTTGCATTCTGCCTTGCAGCCCCTCGTGCGCACAAATATATCAAGTTTGTACACAGTTCTTAAAATGGATACAAATAACCAACAACAACTGCAAAAATGTTACAAATAAAATTAGAGCTTTAAGTTTAGGCCAAGAGGTAGCTGAGAAGTTTTAACACAAAAAAAACCCCCCAGTTCAAGGCAGAAACTTTTTTACCATGAGGGTGGTCAAACAGGAGCACAGGGAGTCTATAAGTTAAGTAAACAATGCCGTGAGCACTTATTCTGAAAGACCTGTTTCTAGCAGAAGTCAGAACAGATTACCTCCTGAGGTACCTTCTAACCTATATTATAATGAAGAATTTTGAGAGTGTATCAATACCCAAAACAGTCATCATAGTTCTAAATATATGTTTAATTATCATATACAACTAAATACAATGTCATGCTAAATATTTATTAAGAAACTGAACAACCCATGGTATGTTTTCAGTAAATACTTAGTGCATCAATCTGCACATTTTACATTACCACACCAGGACGAAAAGAAAACACCACAGTCCAGCAAAACCCCTACCCCCACCTGATGTAAGGAAGAGCTATCTGAGCCTTTTTTTGGAAGAGCAATGCACCAGAGTTCCCTCTTTAACCAGTGTCATAGCTCTTGCTGAAACACCCTCCAGAGGAAACAGCAAAGACTGTCAAGGCCCTGAGTGCTCCCTCCCATGTACCTTTACACTGCCATGACCAGGCTCATCATGGTCCCCCCAGCCAGCACATTCTGCCAGGAGCCCCATGTACAGCCCAGTCCCAGGTCCTGCCCTGTGCAGCGCTGTAAGCAGGCCTGTGCCCAGCTCTGCTCCCTGCTTACACTGACTCATTGTCCAGGCTTCCTGGATTGTTGGCATTTGTCTGATGATCAACCCCTGGAGACTCAATTTGAACCATTGCTGCCAGCACCTTTGCTCTGCTTGGGAACAAAGGGACTGGGCTGTGCCAACAAGGATTGCGCCCTTCCCATCCTGTCAGCTGCCTATAAGGCAGCCCAGCTCTTGCTGCTTCCTGACAAAGGCACCAATTTTTTTAAGAGAAACTTATTCTTGCTGGATTGAGGTAGACCTGCAATTCCACTGTAACTCACCTCTGTCAAAGAAGGGGAGAAAGCAGAGAATGGGGAAGTAACACAGACTTCTCTATACATCATTAATTACCTGGTTTATACCTTTCTAAGCCAGAAATCACATTGTCAAAAGCATCCTAAGCACTAAAAATTGCAAGAACATTACTATTCTATCAGACAACAGGGCAGAGAATACCAAGATGAACTCATACTGTCAATCTCCGGCCTACACACTTTACAAAATCCTGATGACTAGAACTATAATCCACTTGGGAAAGCTGTGTTGCACTTTATGTTTTGAGGAATCTGCTATTACCTATCAGGAGCTATTTTCCTCTGCCTTCACCCATACTGTTCTGCTAACTGTTGTGCATATGTGAGTGTCCTACAAGCCTCCCTGCAGTTAGATGCCCACATGTGCATCTGTTTTTATAGAGCTCTCTGCAAAGCGAGAATCATTCCGCACACATCATTTTAAGAGATCCTTGCAACCTTCTCAGAGGGACTACTGGCTTACACAGAGAAACAAGATCTGTTCCCTGTGCTTTGAAAGACAGTGGCCAGCCTGTAACTACAAACTTTCTTTTTTGCTGCCTATCTTTTCAATGGCTGAGAACACCATCTCAGCGCCTGCAACTATCTGAGTGCAAAAAAGACAGCTGATATTCCAAAAAACACCTGCTGACATCCACTAGACATTCAAAAAACTTCCTGTGTACATGTACACATAAAAAGAATTTTCTTTTCTACATCTATCTTTGGATTACCTAATTGCTCTCAATCTCAAGAATATGGAGTTGGGTTTTTTCATTAGGGTTGTTTTGGGGGAGTTTTTCTGGCCGAAGGGTTAGTTTTCCACTTCAGAAAAATGCCAGAATCTACACAGCCCAAGATGATTGATGGTCTTGGGAACAAAACCCCGAAATTTTGAAAAATTCAAACCTTTTGCATCTTACTCTTTTTTATTAGGATTCCAAAAGAAACAGACTGCATAGATGAGTTGATAAAAGTTGTACAGATAAATAAATTGGCTTGTTTTATCCGAAAAACTAGTGAAAAATGAATGCAAAGGACGCGACCAATAAAATGTGAGGAGAAAAAAAAACCCTCATACATGCACACAGAGAAAAAAATTCATACAGTTTTATAGTTTTACTGTGGAAAAGAAATCCACTGAATGTAGAATGTGAAGGCCAGGCAGTAAAGAAGTAAGAATTATTGTGGAAGACAAGTCAACCAAGAAAATTTTTCTATTCTACTATATAACAAATCCTGAGCAATTCTAGCAATTCAAAAGGCCTAATAACTGGAAAAGATATTAATGAGTAATTGTAAAGGAAACTTTTTATGACGCTATTATGATGCTGTTGTCATTAACTTCTACTGCAATTTTAAAATCTGTATACCAGCAGGAAATACGAACAGGCTCTGATGTCATTGCCTATTTAGAAAAACAGGACACCATAATTACACTTGTTCATGACTAAACATTAGTTCACCACTTAAATCACCGCAATGCTTTCAGTGTCACAGTTACACAATCTCTCCCCCTTCACTTTTCCTCCTCTTCCTTTCCTGAGATGCAGACATTTGTTATGAGAAGATATGCAAACTAATACTACCTCTCATCCTCAAACACCAGGTATATTTTTATAAGACCCTGATTGTGTTTCCACAGATGTTTTTATTACTTCTGATTAAAACTACAAAGACAAACAATTAAGTAACTTCTCGACTAAGAAGACCCAAGGCATCATCTGTGATTGTGATTTATGATTAAGTTAACTGATATCCAACAGACAGAAAAGCAGTTCCTCTTCTCCTAGGTGCTACCTGCATTTTATTGAGAAAAATGTAACAGCTTACACTTGAAACAATTAACTGATAATTAATTAAAAAACGATACAATAAAATGTAGTTGAACCACAATCCTTTTGAATTGCTGTTATGGATTCTGGGGTTTGTAATCTAAGCAATTTTTAACTTTCAGTTTCCTGGAAAACACATTTGGCAAACAAATTTCTACAAGTAAATCAAAACCAACTTAAATAGTTAATAAATTATGAACTTAAGAAAGCATGGATCATTCCAGGTTCTGCTTATGCTCTTGCAACCCTATAGCTTTCAGCGCTTCATAGAAATAATTAAATATTTTTTTAAATGAATAAATTTCACTCTTTTTTATATTGTTTTTGAAAATAACATGCTCTACTGCTTTAGGACATGAACACTCCATCTCACTCGTTTTGCTGCAAATATGTATTTCTCCATGTCCTGTTGCTCAGGGAATGAAGAAAGTCTGTTTTGCAGTGATTTTTGACAACATTCCTCCTCATGCTCTCTATTTTCTAAATGAGATTAAAACAAATGTTTTCAAAGACTTTTGTCCTGGTTAATTTATTGTTACAGTTTCTAATCTTCTCTTCCCATAAAGAAGAGGCAAAATAGGCAGAACAATCCAGCTGAGCTCTCTTCTGCATATTTCTTCCCACTTCAGTATCCCTTGGGTAGTTATTAATGGATTACATACTAGCTTGTTATGCATCTTTTCATACATTGTCATTTGACTGACTGGTGTGTTTTTCTCTTTCTGGACATACCAAACCTCTCTACCCCATGCCTCTCAACTTAAGACAGCCATTCAAGTTTCACTGGCTATTTCACCTTGCTTATATTTCCTTAAATGAATTTTTATTATGCTTGCTGACCTAGGTACCTTTGACTATTTCATCAATTCCCTTTCTTCTAGGCACATCTCTATCCATAAATAATGCCCTAAATATAATAAACTAACTCTTCATCATGGAGACTGAAGTGAGGGTGGGAGGATGGCTTCTTCCTTCCCCCACTTTTTTTTTTCTTCCCCCCCCCACCCCCGAAGAGAAAAATAATTTGCAGGACAACCAGGTACATGTGAGGATAAGAGTACATTTGGTTATTGTCAGATGCACACATCTTTTCTCTGCTGACAGGTGAGCAAGGAGTTGATCATAGGGAAAAAGGAGTGAGAAGTCTAAAACAGTGGGAGCTGACTGTAAAAAGTCAGCACAACTCCTCATGGAATGCCTACCCCCCTCTGCACATAACACAGAGATCACAAGGCATTGTGTGGGGTGGTCACCCACTGTCCTTTGCAACCTGCACTCATGCAGCCAGGCAATACATTAGGTCACTTCCCATAAAGAGTTACATACATACTTAGCCTTCAGTGTTACTCGGGTGGGTCGAAGTACGCCAGCATCTCATAAACAAGCAATTCAGACTCAGTCAAACTAACTTCAACTCCAGCTAAGTTCAACATGAACCACAGATAGACAACTTTGAAAATCTCATTGCTGTTAACATGGTCACCTAAAAGCATCTCATCTGTCAAACTATTCCCTATCACGCCTTTGGGTTTCATCAGTTTATGGCTATAGATGTATCTTACTGTAGGAAAGAAAAACCTGGCTTGGCTGATAAAGAAGGAGCACATACACAACTTCAGCACAAACTTCACATTAGAACTAACGATAAACTCAGAGAATGAACCTAGAACAATGAGAAGGGACAAGGGTTTGGGGAGTGTGGCAGCCAACAAAGAACACCCCAAAACATACAGAAAACATGCAGAGAAAATGAACCATACAAATCTCAGAGCCTGGTACCTGCAGGAGCCTTTAAAACACAATGCAAGCGGCTTATCAGTACAGTCCTCACAAAGAACATAAAATACATAGTTTCTGCCTGTCTGCATTCTGGTTCAAACCATCCCTGATCTTCACGGTTTTACCGATTTGCTTGTGAGCAGAGCTCACCTCCCATGGTTAAAAGACTCCCAGGCACCCACAGAACCTGCCGGCAGTAAAAACTGCCACCTGCCGGCAGAACTGCCTTAGTACCCCAACCCCCAAATCCCACAGGATTTTGCAGCCACTTTCCTGCTTTCAGCCCACCGCTGTAAGTGGAAAAAACAACAGCTCATAAACCCAGCCCTGCCAGGAACCATGCTAGGGTCAGGGCTCCGCTCAAGAAGGGGCATGCCAGAACACAAAAGTCATGACAAGAAAGACCACAAGAAAACCACCCAGAGACAGTGTCATTCCCAGAGCACAGTGCCCCTGAGTTGCAGTCCTGATAGAATCCAACACCTTGCAAAAACACAAAGTGGCTGTGCTACCCAGAAGTGGCTCCTCTGAGCAGACAGAAACAACTGCTAAACAGAAGTGCTGAGTGCAGCAAAACAACGTCACTCTGGGTGTGACCTTAGGGAAGTGCTGGGCTGTTTGGCAACCTTCAAAACACAAGCTTTGGTCATCAGGTTGTATCACATGCCCACCCTGAGCATCTTCTAGGAAACTCCACTGCATTAAACCCCAGCAGCTGGTGCTCAGCCCACAGTCAGAGAGGGGCAGTCTGAATATCCTCTCCTTCTTAAACACAAACAAAAGTAAAAAAAAAAA
>VYXD01002320.1:53465-108054 GCA_013397195.1 Hylia prasina
ATGCCTCAGTAGCACTCTCAGGCAAATGTTCCATTTCATGCAAAAGAACTAAGACATCATAACTTGTCAGTACCTTTTGAGGCAGCTGCGGAAGGAGATACAAGCACAGTAACAAAAAGAGACAAGAGAAACAAGCAAACTCTGAAGAAAGCTGGAAGAAAAAAGAAATCTACTACATTACTTCATGTCACCACATATTCCACTCTGGTTTTCAGTCCTGTCCTATTTCCCAACACATATTACAATCACCTTGACACTTGCCTCCCTCAGAGTTTATTTAAGTTCCTCTGTTTAAATTTTTGAGAATGGACAGTCAATAAATAACAATTCCAAAAAACAAAAACCACCCAATGCCTGCAAAGGGTCACTTCCTGTGCTGGCTCCATACTAGTTAAGTAAAAGTAAGGTTCTCTGCAGAAAAGGGCTACAGCATGGAGGCTAAAGTCCAGCCACACGTAACGCAAAAAATCAAAGTTCATCAAGTTGAGGCTATTCCATGCCAAATACCAGAACATTCTGACTGCTAATTTTGCTCCATGTAACACTGAGATTAGTCACCTAAACTAGATGAACAAGCAGCCAGGAGGCCATGACTACATAAGCGTTCTCCTTTTTCAGAAGACCCACAAGCTTGACCATATTCCAATGATGGAAGCAGGAAGGATAGTCTTTCTCTGAATGTTGTTAAAGCACGTATTTCCTGGCTGCTTTGAACAGCCCAACAGCCTCATCTTCTCCATGCTTTCTGTCCATTTAGACAGTGATGGAATGAACTCGTCATTATCACTACAAAGAGATCCACATAAAAATGAAAAGCAGAGGGAAGAAAGTTCTATCACACAATTAGGCTGCTACCCACGCTACTGAAGAGGAAAACACGGCCTGTAGTCATCCATTACTTGAGTTCTATAGGCCCACATAGACATAGTCGTTAAGTATTGACTGAGGTCTATAATTAGAAGTATTTCTTGAGCATTATTTGACAAGTACATGCACATGTACAGAGCAATAGGCAAAACCCCAGAACTTATCATATTCCTATTCACTGTCAGTTCTAGGATGTCCAGAGTGTGGCTAACTGTATTGAAACTGTACTGAAGCCTTTCAAATAATACTGCTGAACTCAGGACATATGTTTAAAGGCAAAGCAAGTGCTTAGCTTCTCAGGCAAAGAAAAAAAAAAAAAAGATTAAAAAAAAATCCAATTCACTGACTTGTCCAAAGGGAAAGATTGCCTTAGCATCCTTATACATCTGAAGTGTCACAACTGACTGCAAAGCCGATATCTGGAAGAAAAGCCCTTCAATATGAAAGCTGTCTCATACCTCTAAAACTCAGACTCCTCAAACAGCTGTGGCAGCTTCTCTAACTCGACTAGTTTGGCATGACATGATTTGAAATTACAAATCCTGCCACACCTTTAACCAAAGTTGTTTAAGCAGTGGTTCTTCTGCCTCTGAATATGGAAAAAATGGCACAAAATCCCAGCTTCCACGGGAAAACAAAAGACTCCATGCCAACCTCTTTTTGGCTTGGCCAAACACATCTGCTAAAGACTAGGATGAAGTTAGGAATATCAAAGCTAACAAAGATGAAGCCCCTGGAAAGTACAGTTCCAGTGTGAGGAATACCATTGTTTACCAGGTTGAAGTCTCCCTGTTTTGGTTCCATCCTACGTACACATTCCTGCTAGGTATAAAATCTGAGACAGATTTGGTCCATTAAACTATTAAGACCCTACAGTACACTATGCCATAAATTTAAATGAACTTTGCTTTAAATGAAAGTATGGAAATATTTCTCCCTGTAGATAAATGCAACCATAGTCATGATTTTGACATTAAACAGAAAATAAAAGGAAACTTTGCCACCATGGCTATTCTTTTAGAGTAAGAACAAAAGCTATTCATGTACCAAAGGCATGCTGGCAATGCACTGTTCAGCAGCAGTAAGAATAAACACATTCATTAACCATTAGGATCATCCAGCTGCCAAGACAGACTGCAAATGTCTCAAAAACCCATTGATAAATCACTGAGTATGAAAACTCTGAAAAGCAATTGTCCTGTTTTTCCTTGTTGTTCAGCCCAGCTACAAAATGTGCCAGCCACTAAACAATGGCTGTCAACAAAGCTTTCACAGAACCACAGGCAAAACATGAGAATTAAATCTTATGTAGCTTGCTCTTTACATATGCTTATTTTAAGTGAAAAATGTGTTGCTTCATGATGGACACACACACATACATTGAGGGAGAAAAGTAAAGCTGAACTTTATGTGTTAAGGAACCAAATTATGGAATGGAAGTTATTTTCACATATTTAAATGCACCAATACTCAAATGTAGCTATTTGGTCTTCCTGCACTATTCATTGCACCACAATATGAAAACAAAAAAATGCAAACCAAAAAAAAAAAAAAAANAAAACAAAAAAAAAAAAAAAAAAAATCCCCAAAAAATCTACTAGGCACTGGCCTTCAGTACTTTCTCCAAAGAACAAACTCAGAACACTGATGAACAGTTACTGCTTTCATGTACCCCTGCTTTGAATAAAGCAGGTATTTAGGAATGATAAGTGCTTCCCAAAACAAGGGAAATCTAAGAAGAATGTCTTTTAAGATGTCACACTGTAATTGTATTCCAATCGTAATTGTAATTCTAACAGTTGCTTTCATAGTAACTTCAGAATTGACAATTTACACTAAAAAACATAGATCATATGAGGAAGTAATAAGTAAGTGGGCTAGATAGGGAGCACAGCAGAATTCTGCTTAAGAGAAAAACAACCAACCAAATGTCATCAAACCACAAGAATATAATCCTTGATAAAATAAAAACACGCCCAAGATACAGATTAAGAGGTGGTGTAACAACCTCACACAGGTGAGGGATCAGAAAAAACCACCAGGTTACTTGAAAAGGGTTAGAGCTAGAAAGCAACTGTGGGGAGGATGTGAGGGGGGGGAGAATCTGCATGAAGTTTACTGAGAACACATCAAAAGCCAGACAGAAAATTCAAAATAAAGGCAATGATGCAGCAGGCACAGAGAATAAGATCAGAGTATGCTAGACAGAAATAGTCAGACTCAAAATTGTTCCAGTCATGTCAAAGGAGCTATCTCATGTTAACAGGACTGGCATTTTCAGAGCGCTTTAGAGAAAGGAAGACTGTTCAAAATTTAGCAATCGCTGCTTACGGAAGTGTAGGGAAAGAGGGAGAAGAGACCAAAACTATATCAAGCTTACAGGATGAGACTGGTAACAATAACTGACAATAAAGTAAATGCGTTGAGGAAAGGACCAACATTCTCACAGCTTTATTTAAAGGAGAGACTGAGAGAGCTGGGAAAAGAGTAGGCAGGGGTGTAGAAGCTATGAAGGTTTTCCAAAATCATGAAAATAACTTCCTAAGGGGAAAGAAGAACCGATATTCACCAAAATCTTGGATAACTAGGACAAATACTGACAGAATCTGCAAGATTGGTGTCACTGCACAGAGGAGTAGCGACCATGAACTTCCAGGCTAAAACAATCAGCAGATCCAGACAGAAAAAGCTATGGACAGGTTCCAACACTAAATAGTTCTGCATGATGGGGGTACTTATGCTGAGAGTAGACTACTGAACGTGGCTGAGTATATGATTTCCATATCCAGTATCTGGATTCTGGAGTCAGAAACACAGTCCTGAGCCAGCTGGTCCAACACACCAGAGCATGTCTTATGTTCTTTGCTTGAGTTCCAGCTCCACTAAGCAATATTTTACATCTCTTCTCTCATACTGACAAAACTGAGAAAAGCGTGGAAGTCCCACGCCAAACCAGGAACAGAAAAAGAAGGAAACGCTAGAGTTATGCTCCACTAAAAGAGAAAGGTAACCATGATAGAACTCAGAGATTCAAATAATGGGAAACAATCCAAACCTGTTAATATTTTACCAATACTTTTTTTAATCATTTAAAGCTCAGAAGTCAAATAGCAGGCCTGCAACAGGTACCAAAACCAACCAGAGCATCCTGTTGAACAGTCTCAGAGTAGCAAGCACATGGTTTCTAGTGGTAACTCACACACCTAGAACAGGACAGCCACTGGTTCAGCACTCTCCCCATCACCTGCATAACAACAGCAAAGCAATCTCACAATGACCTGTAATACCTAAATCCCTATGGAGTTAATTTTGAGTAATCAGGTTTTATGACACCTGAAATAGAACAAACAGAAATTCAGCCTTTCAACACAAAAACATGCATCCTGGGGGACAAACACACACACACGATGGAATGGAAATTCTGTGGATGCTAAGCATCCTTTATCTTTTAAAATAAATTACATAAAGAAATGGTCAGAATGACACCACTACCTGTAGGGTCAGGCAGTTATCAAAATTGGCTGATGTTGCCATGAAGAATGGTAATTTGGTGGAAGAGAACAGAATCTCTGTTTCATATGGGAAACATATTTAAAGCCTGAATAAGGATAGAGCCAGAATGAAAACCCAGAGGAAACCTTCTGCACCCAAACATTGCTAGGAGATTGTGTGAATGAGGCTTCACAGTAAGAGAAAGTTGGTTTCTGTGGATGTTACAACTCCTTCCACTGCAGTCACTGCAGTAACATAAAAGTTACACAACCTGCAGGGAAGGTCAAACAATACCAACTCTTCTCACTGATACTTTTCTGCTGAGAAAAAAAGACATTTCATTGTTTGACCCCTCCAGTAATGTAACTTTGTTTTTAAAAAAATTTTTAAAAATCTATTTATGTTAATTGCAAACAAAGTATGACAGAGAACAGGTTATTACCACAGAGCATTTCCCAATAATTCAACAGTCCTCAGGAAATTGTTCTGAACAGCCAGAAAACACACTCCTACATGCATTTAGTAAGAGTAACAAGTATAATGAACAAATGAATCATGCAAACTAATGAAGGAGCTGAGCAATTGAAATTACAGTCCATTCACTCTCTCCCTTTTCAGAGAAGGATGAAGGAAACCCACATGGAATATTAAGCAGTTAGCTCTTGAATTACAAAGTACACCATACCAAAATCAGCAAATAGTGAGTATTCAGACATGCAAAAGCAGACAAAGTTAACTTACTGAAGATGTCTAAGAATACTGTGTCAAGCATATTTTAAGAGAAAAAAAGAAAAAAAAACACAACCAAAAAGCCTCACAAGAATATTCCGGTAGTCAGACAGCTATCACAAGAGTAATATCCAGTGATATTTCAGACTTCCATTCCCACTGTACTCCCCATTTCCAGGAGGACAAGATTTGTCTGACTGCAGCTAACAGATAACAAAAAGGCAATCAGACTAAGAGGCTTTTGTAATTCATAAAATTGGGACTACTGAGCAATTTAGTGATGCTCTGCTTTTTCACATCAAGATTATAGACCTTCCTGCTCGACAAAAAATGGGATGGGGGTGGTGGTGTTAGAGAAGTAAGTCCCCAACTCCAGTTGCTGTTTTCATCAACATGTGACTGAAAGTATTCAAGTCTGCACTGCAATTATAGGAAAGACAGACCTTGAAAAGCATTTCCACTCCCTTTCTAGCAGAAGGAACACTAGAACACTAGATGGTGCTACATCCATATTCCTATCTCTGCACTCTCTGATGAATAAGAGCAGCAAGGAAAAAAAAAGTTAAAAGAAAAACAACTAGGACACAATAGGTGCCTCCCACATGTAGCAGCACCAAACCACTTCCATACAGTGCTGCCCCATTGTCCACCAACCTCAGGGCTTGAGTCTCCTGCCTATTTACCTGTGGGAGCTCCACAATCAATGGAAATAGAAAATTTGAAGTCAGACTACAATGATTTTTTCCCCTCAATCTTGCTAGCAAAACCCAGAATGAAATATAACAAAACAAAAATCTATTACAGCTGCTACTGAGTCACTTTTCAGGTTTACTGTGTAGAAAGTATGTGCTCACCAGCACTTTTTTTATAGTAACGCTTAAAAAATTCACAAAATTTTTTCCAATGGATCAACTATCCTATTTCATTTGCCCGTCTGTGCTGAAGTCAGCACAGACTCAAATGCATTTACCTGCATAAAGGTTTGCTTGCAGCATCTATGAGCTTTGGATGGTGCTAGCGTCAAATTCAGTGGGAAAGGTGCTTTTTAGGGTGCTGTCCCCTCTCAGACATTGGCTCCAGGAAATTTTTCACCACAGTTTTTGTCACCTGGGCCCAGCCCCACAGCACTTACTGCCTCTGTTATGCCAACAGAATTGCTTTTAGGCCGCACAGTAGGACTGATCAGAGGTGTGACCTAACTAAAAAGTAACCCTCATCTCCTCTCTGACACAAAAGCACAGCAAGGATTCTACCCAGACCAGCTGCCTAAAATACCTCTAGTTGCACTCCCACAGAAATCTGTTCAAGCACAATCCCGAGATGGTTTGGGGACAAGAAATGTTTAAGCCAACCCTATATCCAAGAATACATACTTAGCACAATCAGAATGTGCAATGCTCTCAGCTACATTGAATCTGATCTTGGGTCCCAGGCAGGAAAGAGGGTGCTGCTGCCAGAGAATGCCAAAGTGCCTCTCTACTGCCAGCAAACAAAACAGGAAACAAAAACAATAACGAAAAGGAAGCAGCATTAAAAATTCTTTGAGCATCAATGGTCTTGAAAAGTTAAATAGCAAAATGTGCACATCATATAATTTGCTATTAGCTATATCAGAGATAGCTCCAATAGCCATTGGCTTGCAGCATTCCAGAAAGCATCACCACACTGCACTCTTGCCTTTCTTTTCTTAAGTGTGCTCAAGCCACTATTTGCAAGAATTTTTGCAGACAACTTGTACAATAGGCTGTAGGTGTTAATTTAAGACTAAAAAAAAAATAGATTACCCTGATTGCTGAATTTCAACTCTAGGATGAGTCAAGGCTTGGCATCAGAAGAAAAAGTATAGTATATGCAGACTTGATATGAGTAATTTTTTTCCCACTTATCATTTTAAAAATGCAAATAGTGCTAACTTGTCAAGTGGAACTAAACAAAGACTTCATATTAAAGTCTCTGAGAATCCTGACAATTCAATCAAGTATTTATCTTTCAGACTGTTTCAAGGGTATACAGTGCATACCTGCACACAACACTGATGAAGATATTGTAGAAAGAATATGGGACCAATTCCTTACTTCCAGCCTATGCCTTCTGACACCTTTAAAACACACAACAAAAAGCTGAAACTCAAAAATCCATAAACAACACCAAAAAAACCACCAAAATCCAACTAACCAAACAATCAACAAAAACACTGCTATTTCTACTCAAAGTCACACCATGTTGTCCTCAAGCCACAAACAGTACAAATCTGACACCGCAGAATAGCAAACCCATTTAAAAAAGCAATTTAGGACCAAACTGTAAACAATACCTGGCTGACAGCTAAGCAAGAAGAAAGATTTAGAAACTACATCAGACTTGAAGGAATTTGAAGCAGCAAGAACATGCACCAGCCTCCATTTAATAAAAACTTTTCAAATGTTAAAAAGTGAGTTTGTCTTGCCTTTCAAGAAACCATAATCAAGACAGCATCTTGTTTCATGAAAGTTAGTTGTCCTGGCTTGTAGTCAGAAACAGAAAAACAAAGTTAAATTCCTGTTAACAGGGAGGGAGGAGAGGGGCTGAAGGGGAGACAGGCCACAGCAAACAGAACAGATTGAAATATTCTTCTACAAGGGGCCTGGAAAACAGAGTTATATTACCCAGGATGCATTTAAGTGATGTGTAGTTTCTAGTCTACCTAACAAGCAAATACCTACATGGAAGTCAAAAGGAGGACCATTTTTGAACTAACCAGTTAAGGAGCTCTAAATTCATGAAAACAAGGAATGAAGAATGGCAAGTAAGTTTGTTTAAATAAAACATTTATTTTATGTGGATGCATACCTGACAAAAGTTACTTCAGTGTTAATCCTGCTGCTTGCCTTTCCAAGGAAATCAGGGTGGACTTGGGAGCACCTCTGCCCTTCTTTCTATTTTCTTTTTTTCAGAATATCAGCCCTTAGTAATTACACCACTGTTGCGCTGAGCTAAGCTAAGGCACGCTACTAAAGCAGTTGCTGACAGTCACCATTAGCTAGTTCTCTGATTTAAAGACAATTCTAGAAAGGGCTGGAAGTAACTCCGGAAAAAAGTATCTGGCTCCCAATTGGAATGGCCTTAGTCTTATTGCTGTTTTTCTCAGACATCTCATTTCCCCCTTCCAAAAACTCAGCTGACTCCTCAAAACACTCCCAAAAGGACTTGAAACTCACAAGGTCACATTAGGCTAAAAGAAGCCTCACAGCTCAGCCAACAAACCATGCATTTGGAATGGAAGCTCCCTGTCATTTCATGGCCATAACCAAGACTAAGTTGAGTTACAGTGATTATTCAAACACAAAAAAATAGGTTAGCTAACCACAGCACTAAGAACCCAATTCTATTTAAAATATCGTACTTCAACACATATTCCCTTTATTTGTATAAATCTATAATAAGGTATGCAACCTTTCATAAAAGCATGCAGAAGAAGCTATTCCATGTACATTAACTTTAACTGTTCCAGAATGAATGTGAAAATGAAATTACTTTGAAAAGCAAAAACATGTACAGTAAAAATGTTAGATCCTATTTCTCCTATCCCTTTTCTCCCACAAAGCAATTCTGATATGAAGGTAGAAATCTAAATTATGCTGAACATTAGGACAAGCATTCCATAAACTTTAAGGTGCAGTGTTCCCTTCTCATCCCTGACTTTGGTTATCAGCCAAACAAACTTTCAAATGGTTCAATTTCCCTAGTACATAAACAGAGTAACATGGTTTCACAGCTGTCATTGGTCTGGCCTGTTTGCAAGGACCTTAAACATTACAAAATGCTTTCTTTGAAAATCCTGTCGCCTAAAATCACCCCTAAAGAAGAAAAAATGTGCACAACAGTAGCAGCACTGTCCATACCCCACCATGAGCTTAAGAACAGAAGCTTAACTCTACACCTCCACATGCTCACCGAGGTACAGGCGCTTACCAGTAATGGTGCAGGCATCTCTGTACTCTCTGCAGTCTGGCACATCATCTTCCACGCCTTCGCTTACATAGTGCTCCTCGTGAATGCCTGTGTCACAGGCTAGGACTGCATGGTTCGACAGCTCCGAGGGAGGCACAGTGGCGGCCAAAGTGCAGTCGTGCAAAGCTGTGGCGTCCAGCTTGGCAGGTTTCACAGGCTTGTACAATGTGCCATCAGGGGGACCAGCACTGGAGACTGGGCTTGGCTGGCACAGATGGAACTCCTTCTCTTCACTAGAGTTGGCTTTAAGAAGTCTGCAGAACACAAAAGAAACAAATGTTCAATTCAAGCCATTCCAAATAGTGTACATCAGGAGAGATGATTTCTCTTCACATGTGGAGCAGCTGCCTATCTCCACACTTTGCCTAGTTGTGTGCACTCTGCACCTTGCACAGTAGCAAAGTGCCAGTCCTTGTACTGTGTTTTTTACCAACAGCTGATTAAACATCCATATTTTTGCTTATTCCAACTTACTGTAAGCACAGTCCATTCACCTTGGCTCATTCACCAACTTTCTCTTGCCAGCCAGGCCAAAGGTATGTGTAACCCATCATCTGTATAAGCCAGGTCATACAGACAGGCTGCACATCCCTGGTTGATTTACTGGCTCTTTCATAACATCTTAATTTGAAATCAACTGACAGCAAACAAAACAGCACTGATTAGAAGTTTATACTATAACTGTACTAGACTTTCCACTGTACAGCCCAGCCCCTCACTGACAGACTGGCCACTGGCACCTCTGCTCCCTTTACAGAGAACACAGAAAACAAAACTCAAGGTGCCCTGGGTTCAAGGATTGACCACACGGCTGCTCCCCAGTGCCTCAGCCTCAAACTGGCAGCAAAGCTCCTCAAGGCTGGATACTGAGTCCTCTGCAAGATGGAACTGACCAAAGAAGGAATGAAGAGGAGCACATTTCTGCCAAAACTTAACCAAACCTTTTGCATAGGGAGCTAAAGGCACTGCAAAAACTGGTGGTATGGTACTGCTTTTGGTTATCAGCAGTGTAAGCAAATGCTCCCTACTGCTAGGAAAGGAAAATATTATTGTCAGGTTGCAGAAAAACAGACTTGGGAAAGGACTTGAAAGACTCTATATATGTAATAGCTATGATGCATAAGCAGCAGCTGAAGAACAAGCTGCACAGGAACACCCAGACAACATGGGAAAAACAGGAAGACAGCAAGAATACACAATTGCATTGCTTTGCAAGCAGCAGGTGTGGATGCAAGTCCATATGAAAGTGCAGCAACAGAACATGCTATGTTCAGTGCTTCACTGAGAACCAGAACAACAGGGTTTTTTGAGAATTCTATGTGAAAAAGGCTCTTTCTGATCTCTGGAACATATCCAGATAATCATATTTTGCTGTTAAAGTTACACTCATTATTTTGGCATCTTGTTTTCTGGCATTTCTAGCCAATAACATTATTGCTCTACCAAAACATGACAGTATTTCTAGAAACTCACCTCAAGACTGAAATATCAGTCTCTAAACTGTCAAGACAAAGATCAGGTGTTTAGACCTTCTGGGAGTAAGTTCCAGAAAAGTCTTGCAACAAAGCTGGAACACTGCACCAGCATCATTTTTCTCTACCTATTTTTTCCCTTCAGCACAGGCATAAAAAACAAAAAAGCAAAATTCCCTCCCCCCTTTCAGAGGGTCTCAACAAGGATACATTTGCACTGAAAGAACAGCATAACTAGAACACAGATGGGCTATATTAACTCTTGGAAAAAAACACCCTTATACACAAAATAAATTTCATTAAGTTCTCCTCAATTACATACATTTGTATTCCTACACAGTATCATTTAACCTGGAAATATGTCTCACACTCAGGGACTCAAAAACTGCATTCTGTAAGGACCATAACAGCTAAAGGAACATACTAAATGGAATGATAAATTTATGTTTTACCCTAATAAAAATTATACTCTACTGTGGCAGCTGCAGTAAGAGAAAGTTTCACTTGAGTGCTTTAACAGAAAGTGTTATGGTTCTCCTGCAGAGCACCCATTATTCCTGCACTATCACAGTACATATTGAAAAAAACAATGAGGTTATTTGTACTGATCACTTTTAAAATGGTCCCCTTTCAAGTGGCTCTTTAGAAATAACAGGAGGGAGATTACTGATATTAGAAATTAGTTGCTCAAATGAAGTTGGAATCAAAATGCAAATCTTAATTTTCCCTTCTGCACTGAAGATAGAAACAGTTTAAAGCTGTAAACAAGAAAAAGTACTGGAAATGCACAGACTGATTAGACAGGCTCAATTTTGTCCTAGCTGCTACCACTCATCTGTGAATTTGTTTTGGGAAACTGTTAGATAAATGTGTTGTTATGAACATGGCCATGACTAGAACTAAATAACTAAAAGCACCAACAGCACTTTACAGCTTCTCTTGCCCTCCTCCCCAGGCCCTGCCTTAGCAACCTCAGGAAGCCACTAAGAAAACAGCACTCCTGAATGAAATAACACTGATAACCAAGGTGCGATTTCTGTGCAGCCTTCAAGTGAGTTCTGGGAATTTAAGATCTTGTAACTTTTCTGAACAAATTACATCCAGCATCTGACATATCTGACCACCACTTCTGACTCTCTCCCACGCAGTCCTCACAAAATGTGCTTTTGGCCAGAACATGACATTACAATTTGCATTAGAAGTTTGTGTTGAATGAGTTTCACCTCTTAACACTCACTCCACTGAGGTACCATGGAACCAGTTCTACCCCCTCCTGTAAGCTCCACACCAACCTCTGGAATTTCCTTTCCAGGAACCCTCTAATTAGGGTTTTTTTCTCCACAAAGTCCTGTACCAGGGTTTAAAAGGATGAACAGAACTTGCAGCTTCGGTCTTCAAAGATGTTTATTCAGTTTCTTATCTCAAGGTCTGCACGCTGCCTTACACCAGGCTTAACGCGCTAAAAAACCGTGCTGGCAAACACACCAGACAGAAAATTCAACATCTTTTATAGACCACTAGTCCAATTAACTCTTAAAACGTACTATATTTACAATTTTTTACCAATAATCACTACCTATTCTAGACATGCAAGTTCTACACCAAATCTATTCTTCCAATGTGTCTGTGCCACTGTCACAGCAGAAGATGGAGGCAGAGAAGACCATGAGACACCACCCAAAATTCTCCATCTTGCTCTCATCTACCTCCATTCTAAAAATCCAAAACTACAAATTTTCACCTTGTGACAAACTAAACTACCATTTATTTCAAATCTTTGTTGCTTTTAATTCATCTCTAACTGTTGGAAGTTTTTCCAATGGACTAAGGTCAAAGGCAATGCTTTCCTGGGGTCCCAGTCGGGGTCTCAGACCCCCCAGGGCAGCTCGAGGGATTTTCCACGTGCCCTGGACTCCAACACCAACCCATGGCTCTGTTAAGAGTACACAGAGGTACACATCCAGAAACAAGTCATCAATGCTCTTCCTTCACACAAACTGTTTCACTGTAGGCACTTATGGAAACTAGAAGAAAATAAGCTTGAAAGCACAAAGAAGGAACAAAAGCTAAAGCCCCCAAAATTCACAACAGTCAGTCTGCCTGGTCTACTACAGAAACATGTGGAGCATCTACATGAGAAAGTCAAATTCAGGTTTAAGGAAGAGTATTTGCCTTTATCTTAAAACCTTGTATCAGAGGAAAGAAAGCCAGAATAAATGTGCATGTCTGCTTCCTTTCAGACTTATTAAATATCCTCAGTTTTGATAAACACAGGGGAGAAATGTTGTTCACTCTTCTAAAATCTATAGAGGCACTGTTTGGCCTCTCGTGCAAGGCAAATATTACCACGTAATACAGGCAGTGCACACTTGGCCTTTAAACTTCTCAGTCTTCCTATTGCAGAACATAAAAACAACTGAACACTATTTACCAGATTGTCAAAACAGCCACAAAGAGAAAGAGACATGGAAAGAGACTGTCCCCAGGAAATACACAACATTAATATTATTCTTTAGTCAGTGTCCTCTGCACATACAATATTCACATGGTACAAATTGTTATTGAACTCCTTGGTATTTACTCCCTCTGACATACAAATGAGGATATAAATCATTATTGTAGTTTTGTACTTAGTCTGACATCCAAACAAGTGCAGAGTTTGTAAATCAGACTATAACTTTTCTTAATGAAAATTCAACCTATTTCATTCTTTCTATTGCGTATGTCAACAGCAGATTGCATACAGGATTTAAATAACTCCTCTCCTACCTAACATGACATAATTCAGCTTTTGCCTCAGTATGGTAAAAGCTGCATTGTACCGTTCCTCGCAGTCTAAATACAATGACAGTTTGAGGCCAATAGATAGGTGTGGGACTAAAGAAACATTTAATTTGGAATGTTTGAACTAAATTCTTCAGTGTAAAACTGCTGAAAGAGCAAAGTTCCCTAAAGTTTGTCATCTATACATATTCTACTCTGAAAAAAAAAATTATTTGTCAGTTGTTTGTTGAAAGGCAATCATTCCAACCTTGCACTTTGTTAGAGTGATCACACAAGCACAAAGACTTGCTCCTGCACACCACCTCTGTAGAATGCTTAGATTTTGCTCTAAGCCAATAAATATTTAAAATAGAGTACTGGCATGATTACTGTATCAAAACCTTAAATTGGTTACTATATAAAATGATTACTACATATACAGTAATATATAAAATGAGTACTATATCAAGACCATGATTACTAAATCAAGACCTACATACAGTCAACACCTCTGCAATCTAACAGTACATCCACACAATAGATTGGACCATGACTGCAACGTAACCAAGACTTGATGAAGTAGTACATTGGGCACTGACTGTGCTGTACCTGTGGCAGCCCAGATTACAAAAGGCAAGTGAAGAACTGAGCTGTGATTAGTCAGCACTGTGTTCCACTTAACAAAAAACAAAACAAAACAATCCAGCTTTGCCAGTTATTACACAAAGTGGTTCAGCTAACAGACACATTTAGGTTAGACAACAGCCAAAATTTGATGATTTTGAGGCAGAGGGAAAAAAAATCTCCACAACAGTCAGCCATTTCTGGGTTCTAGACATGAAAAGAAATTAGTTCATATCTTCTTTGCAATTTGTTTTATGGGGAAAGGGTTGAGTTTCATACATTACAGATTTCATATACAAGCAAATAAAATAAACCATTTGCTTTTTCACAGCCACTTGAGATGAAGTTTTTCTGCATTCAGCACTAAATGCAACTTAACTCTGAATCTAAATACACAAACGACTTTAAGTGATCCTTCTTCCTCCATCAAAAGCAGAAGATACAGAGATACTCAGTCATGTCCTTACCTAGAGTCCAACAATGCTGAGGAAGTTATCCATAATTTTGCAACATAATTTTTAACCACATCTAGGATTGTGGCAACAGCAATTTATTGTAGTCACAATACACCTGGAACTCCTAATGTGATACCCAAGAGCCACATGCTGCACCCTTTGGTGATGATTACGCTTTGAACCATTTTTAATTATCCAGCTTAGATTTTGTGATTCAAACACCTTTTTTATTCAATGGTCTAAAATGGCAACTGGGGCATTGTGAACCTCTGCCAATTTAAAGAAATACTTCCTTAACAGAGGGAAAAAATATCTTTCCAGAGCATCTGACTAAAATCTTCCAGGTCATCCTTTTGCTATGCATACTCTCATATGTAATTCAACTATGCTGTTTGGTTTAGACAAGAAGCAAAACCATTTACTTGAGCTGGCTGGTTTTGCATAATAGCTCTGGTGCATATGAAAAATCAATCTTTTGTGTAAGAATCTGAAAACTCTGCTGCAAAATGTACTTCAAATGCTACTTGCTGTCTCACAGGGACATGAAATTTCAGGTAGCCCCATGGGCTACATCACTGACAAGTCATCTGGCATGTACCTATTAAATTTTCTCCTTCAGGAAGCTTCAAACCGCACAGGTAAGTGGGGACATTCAGCCCAAGGTGACAAGCTAAATCTAATCTAAAGTAACCCCCTGAAATAAGTAATGAAGATTTATGAAGCTTCAGTGTTTTGATCTAGTCACCCACCCCTACTGACCAAAGTATTTGCCAATTTAGACAGAACCACAAGATATCAAGGGATTGAGTGAGCTTTCTACTCTTCACATCTGCCTGGAGCCTCAGAGCCCGGATCCTGTATTCTCAATTACTAATTCTCATGTACTAAGTACTAACTGCTGCTTAAACACATCAGAGGGTTTTAGAATGTGCAAATTTCACCCTTTTATGTACTTGAAAGAGCCCCACCAGAAATACCCTTCTTAGTTTTCTGCATCACATTATAAATCTACTGAACACCTCTGTTTTAAATTAAGTCTGGTAGGTTTTACTACACTGTTTAAAAAGAATCCTTAAGGTTCTTATCTACCCCCTTCAAAAAATTCTTCAGATGCAAAATGCTCCATATAGACCCTGAAGCAAATCAAAGCTATGTATGTCTTTATATAACTGTCTCATCTGTAAAAAGATTAGTACGCTCACCTACCCTTGTTGTTTGGGAAAATAACAAACTGAAGCAACTTAGAATTGCTTTAAGTATTCAATTTCTTATTTCTTTCATAATGCACATTTTGAATCTATAAAAGTTTCCTTTTTTAATTTAAAAACAATTTCTTCACCAAGTGGGTAGGTTCAAAAACCAGTCAAAATGTCTTCCCTTTAAATATATTTTGTCAGACCCTGAAGAAACAACTATTTGCAGAAAGTCTGGCTTTTATACACACAAATAAATATTAACAGTTTAACTTTTAGATAAAGGGTGAATATAATCCCAAATAATTTACTGAGTTGTTTTAATTATGTGCTTTAGTATATACCATCTCATAAACCATGGGGTTTAGCTTCTGCTCAGAAGCTGCCTTTTAAACATGCAGAATGCTGACTGCTTAGTTAAAACCTCTAATTCAAGAGACAAAGAGTCTAAGCATCATACATGAGTGACAGAA
Organism: Hylia prasina; assembly: GCA_013397195.1. Taxonomy (NCBI): domain Eukaryota; kingdom Metazoa; phylum Chordata; class Aves; order Passeriformes; family Sylviidae; genus Hylia; species Hylia prasina. The sequence goes on from VYXD01002320.1 coordinate 69,524, forward strand.
TGTGAGAAGCACTTTATTTACCTTCAAACATTTTACATAATTCCGTATTTCTCATGTTACATGAGTTGCAATAATTTTACAGTAAAAACTAAAGGGACAAATATCTTGTACAACTCCAGACTACACCCTTACTAAAAATTTTAAAGCCAGTCAAGGCCATTTTAATCAAACTTCTTGCTTAAGTTTCCTAGCTTTATAGTACATTCAGATCATATTCCACACTTTTTGTTGGTTTTGGATTTTTTTCTCCTTCATAATGGGGTTAGGAACACTTTGACCTAGCCAAATGCAATCTTTCAGAAAAGTATCAACACCCAGTGTTAATGCCACATGCTATGAAGGATCTTCTCAAGGTATATGACTCCCTAAGAAAGGCTCTTCTGCCTGTAAAGCTATAAGAATGTTTTCAAGTTAAAGATCTGAAGAGTTTCTCAAATCACCTTTATAAAGCCTCATAACAAACAAGTATTAAGCTGATGAAAGCATCCAAAATCAGAACAATACCTGGTTAACTGCCAGTGGCATGGTAATGTCATTTAGAATAAAAATGTCACCACTAGAGAACAAAAGCCAGAATAGCAGCAGCAATAACCAAAAAGCTGCTTAAACCATAATATAACCACGTACAGCCTGAAATCTCACTTTCAAGGTCTCCAAAGCTGCTGCTGTGACCTTGTTTAGCTTTATTTGACCATTAAGCCATCAAGACAGTCATGTTTTCTCAAAAAACGATGAAATCAAAACATCACAAATAATAATCCTCTTAGAAGAAAACCACACCACTGCTCTCCACAAACCAAAGTTTCTCACCACTAGGATTTGGCCTTCAGAAGGAGCCCATCAGTCTCTTCTCCCCTTAGGGCAAGGCAGAGTGGAAGCCTACTGTAAGACAAGCCCTGAGTTTGACCTTTGCAGCTGTGAGGGTGCAAGTGTGCTCTCACCCAGCTTTATGTAACACTGCCCTGTTCTGCTCTCAAGTTCCTTCAGGCAAATACTGCAGGGATCTATAAATAGTTCTTCCTTGTGTAAGGCTCACATTACACCGGGAGCTTTTTACAGCTCCCTCTCCTTTTATTATATAGGCCAAAAACCATGCCCTCCCTACCATCCCCCTCTCAGTGAACAAATAAAACTGCAAAAATATAAGTGGTGCATTTTCTTTCACCTGGTGCTCCTGGCTGGGAGATCTTCAGCTGTGTACCTGCCTTGGAAAGGGAAAGTTGTTCAACCAGCATTAGTGCAGAGTGTATGAGAACTGCATGTGCAGGAAAACAAGGAATTCATGAAGAAAGCAAGCAAAGCTCAGAGGTATGGCAATGCAAAGTATAAACACCACAAACATGTACTTTCTTTTCACACCCACACATGTGCAAGGTGCTCACTGAGGTAGATCACCACGAGACGGACCCAAAAGGCACAGACCAGTACTTGCTGAAGATAAGATCTCATGACTTAAAAAAGCAAAACAAAACAAAAACCTCCAAATAATTTTGAATTAGGCTGCTGTTATATTTAGTATGTACGGACTACAGCCTCAAACATAGTGAACACAGAAGCTAGAATACAAGAGCATCAGTTTTGGTGCATAAACACCATGTCTATCAGCATATCTCCTTGTACCACCAAAAAAAGGCAGGTATCAAAGATTTGTCAGAGTTCAGATATGGGGAAAATGATTACACCAACAGCAAACCAAGTCCTCAAACAATATGGATGGGAACAGTGATAAGAGAAATATGAAAAGTTCTCTTTATTTATACACCACAAGAGAATGGAACTCCCCACTTCTTTAGTTCTCCACAAACCTCAAAGGCTTTCAAATTAGGGGTTTGGGTACAGCTTTTTTGCTAGTTGGGGAGAGCTCTTGATTACCACAAACCCTCTGAACTGTGGTAGCTGACGTAACACCACTGTCTCTGCTCTTGAGTGCTGAGCTCACTTCCCATCCACGGCAAGGAGCAGTGAGAGCACTTGCCCAGCAGCAGAGCAGAGTCACAAACACTACACACACATGGACTAGCTACCTGTACAGGGGAAACAAAACCCCCAAGAACTCACCAAAAAATGGCTGGCCCTAAGACAGCAGCCAGCAGGTAAAGTTATTCAAATTAAAATCTGTTCCCATTCCAAGCTAAACCCCTGATGAACCAGCCCAGCCATACTTTGTTTCTCAGGGCAACACTACAGAGCAGTGGAAGACAGCCAAAAGACCATGCTAGTATGTTGGTTTCCCACCATCACTACACTACTGTTTAATCAAAAATGCAATAGACCTAATTGCCAGCAAGTTAAGGCCAAGAGTTTTAGTCAAGTAACTCTGAACAAAGAACAGACTGGCTCAAACCAAATATTTATCATGGTTTAAAACCTGGGGGAGAGGGGGAATTTTAATCTTGTTTTGCATTACCACTGTTCTTTTCCTGTTACAGAAGGAATTTCTCACTTCTCACCCTCTGCAATGACTTCTAAGAGTCTTCATGGAGTTGGGACACTTTCAATTTTAAAATATACTGATTTACAGGATTGGAAAAAAGCATCATTATTTCACATTTTCATAGCTGACCTTCTGAAAATATTTGCACAAAATATTGTAACACAAGACTGCTGCTTTTCTTTACTGTTTCTGATTGCACACAGTCACTGAGAGCAGGGATAAGATGAACAAAATTCTTTGCAAACTGCCCTAAAAAATTCCCCCAACAAAACAAGCACAAAACTCATAAAACTCAAAACCCACACACCCACACCATAACTCCTGAGTCCTGGTCCACTTATTTTCAGACTGAGTTACTGCTTTTGACTAAGTTTAATAATTGTATAAAAATATGATTAAAAAATAAGACCAACAAACAAATGAAAACCCCATCTGCTGAATAAGAACATTCTAATTTTTTTTTCCCCAGAAATTAAGGAATTTAAATATCCTGTTGCTGCTAGAAGCAATTTCAGAGACAACGACTGGGAAGCTTACCTCCAAGGACAGTCAGACCACCAATTCCTGCTCTGAGTAAGATGCTAAGTCAATCTGCTTTGCCTCACCAGCATCACTGGCCCTCACTCCCTGGCAGTGAGCCTCCCCATGTTCTCCAGCAGCTGGCACAATCCAGTGAAAGCCTCCATCATTCTTCAAGGTTGCCTTACCTGAACATGCACAGAGTTTCTCAAAGCCTATCCCACAATTCCTTAACAGGCTATTAATATCCCTGGGCCTCATATCCATTCGCTTTCACCACTGCTGATGGGGTATGGGAGCAATTTCATCCATACACTGTTATGTTTGAGAGGACACGAGTGAACTGAAAGCAGCTCTGTCACGAGCTCTATAATTATAGCCCCTCTCTAAAGCTTTGGGCTGGGGGGAATGCAGGTCACAGCCCTTTCTGGCCCACAGAAAGCCAGATCTCGAACCCTTGTTGGTATCTGAACCTTACAAGGCACTTTAGGTACCAGTGTTGAGGAGTGACATAACAAGACCATAAATTCCTAAACAAGCAACAATCCAGGGCCTTATACCAAAGCCTTGGTCACATGGCCTTCCCAGCAACTGAGACATGTGCCCCTGACTAATGAGGGTGCATCTCAACACACACCATTCCAACGCAGGACTGTTTCCCTCCAGCTCCCCTAGGGGCTGATGGCTACAGCAAAACAAAGCCATTTCACAGCCCTTCTGAAAAGGCTACAATGTAGTTTAAAAACTGGCACAATTATTCTGTCAAGTCATTTTTCTGCTTCTCAGGCTTGTGAGTAAATAGCAAGAAAAAATAGGAAAATAAGAACTTGTTGTTTAAAGGTTGCTCTGTATATTACCATATACATGTGTCTGTGTTCTTGGGAACCTAGAAATGTTTATCTTAACAACAGGCTGTGGAATTTTAGGAAACTGAGCCAATTATCTGTGGCTTAGTGCCATTAAAGTCAAAGTCACACAAGCAAAGATTTTAAGCCAGAGATTTTTAGAATGCAAGGGGCATTAACATGAAGATGGCAAGTGCAAAGCTGCGACACAGTCTTTACACACACAAAAAAAACACCAACCCCAAACAAAACAAAAAAGAAAAAAAAGTCTCCTTACAGGGGAGAACTATACAAGAGCTTAAGCTAAGGGGTATAAATACAAATTAAATACAATACAAGCTCAGTTTTTGCTTCACTTGCAGACTCTCTTATTTAAATACAGACTGAAGTTGAAATCCTGCACTGTGGCTTTCCCCAAAGGACCACAAAACCAGAAGTTTGGATTCACTCAGTGCAGAGGGATCAAATGGTTCCAAACAATTTGCAAACTGACTTTGGAAAATAATTGTGATAATCATTAGACAAGGCACTTTCTGAAGCTGTCTTTGGATAAATTCCTGTGCACATGTACATGTTTTCCAAAACGCACAATAGATAGTCCTGGACACTGAACCTCACTTAGCAGATTCACCGCACGCGCAGACGAAAGCACTTGACCAAACTACCCTCTGACAGCTCCTGCTCAATTGGAAATATCTACTGAGACCAAAAACTACTGTAAGTGGACTAGACAAGCTGTCCTGCTCTACCATCAGCCAATTCAGTTTCCCACTTATCAGCGTGCCTTATGACTTATTTCTATTTTAGCACCCAGTCAGAGAGCATTCAGAGCCTACCAACAGCTTCAGGCAATCAACCCAGCCAGCTTTCCATGAGGAAAACAATTCTCAGACAAACCTTTTTCCTATATGTTAAGGATTTTGTTCTTTGTGTGCAAGACTGAAATTTCTCTGAAAGCAGAACTTTTCACTACAGTCAAAAGCAACCCTTTCTTGGGCAATAAAAGGAATTGAACAAATTCAGCAAAATATTACAGAGACATGATAAATGTAAAAGTGCAGAGAACAACATGTAGCTTTACAAGATTGGAAAACTCAGCATTTGAAGCACTTCTTTATTCAGCTGAAAAATATTTTTAAAAAATCACTAATGTTGCCCATCTGCAATTTAAAAGAAAGCCTTTCTCAAAAGAAGTATATTATGATGCTTAGAAATGTCTTCCTTCAAAATGTTTTTTTCATGACTTAACTTGGCAGAGCAATGGTTCTACAAGCCTCAGAACCACAATTAGAATTCATTTCCCTTGACTCATACATACACTAATACAAGGAAAATTATCATTCCCAATACTCACTTTTCTCAAAATAACTGTAATAAGACTGGAACATCTTATGGATTTTAAGTACCCACAGTTATATTTGAAGAAGATTATACATTTTGAGATCATAGGAAAGTATCACTAAAGCTAAAGTAAATGTCTACTTGAAAGACTCACATTTTTAGCTTGTGCGCGAAGAAGTAAGTTTCTGTCAAGGGAGTTGTGGAAGATTTAGATTCAAGACCAACAGGTAAAAAGGAAAGCAAGGCCTACAAGTACAATCCTTAATATAAACCCAGGATTTCCTGAAAGGAACAGATCTCTCTACCTACTCTTAAAATTCCCTGTGTAGGATGAATATTTGATATATAAACTCTTATTTGAGCTAAAAAAGTTAAGAAGCCAAGATTTGACAACTGAAGCCAGTAACATTAAAAAGTGCTTGGAGACAGCACACCCTCAATTTCATTATTTAAGCCTTCATTAATTTTCAGTTCTCTGTCCAGTATGTTCTTACAGCAGACCTCGAAGTTTTATCATATCGCTTTTACTGTCAAGAGAGAATATGAAGCTCTCCTTGCTATTGAAGAAGATATGGAGAGCAGCAATTCCTTGCAACTTAATGTGGCAGAAGGAAAAAATTAACTTGTGTAGAAAGGACTGCATATCACATAATTAAAGAGAGAAATTTTAGAAAAACACCTTTATATTCTATGTAGGCACTGACCTCCCTGAAATGAAGTCAATCTACTTAACTTGTTTTACAGTTCATATAGAAAAGCTTTTGATTTAAATTTAGTCATGCTTTAAGCATAAGCAAGGTGAAATATTATATTGTATCTGCCTGGTGGTTTGGGCTTGAACACAATTTTCAGGAAGAGATGCTGAAATAACATTAAAAAGTATGCCAAATAATGGCAAATATCTCCGAGCTATCACTTGCCCCATGCAAATAAGTTTCAGCTTTGTTTAACAAATTCTTGGTCATCCCTTTGGTCAGAAGAACATAGCAGTCCAGACAGTTCATGCAGCAGCTCAAGCAGAACACCAGACTGCGTTCTATTTCTTCTACCAGGATACATGGAATTAAATATTGTAGCTATTCCTAGTGCACAGTAGAGATGTGGCTACACCAGACCATCATTACGTCCCTTGCTCTTCTGGACCCAGATGCATTTTTCAGAAATAGTGTTTATTCACCTATACCAAATGCAGGGTTCAGCAAGACCCTCAATTTCCACCAAGAACCATTTTCTGTTCTTCTCAGTGAAACACTTTGCTGTCACTTTAAAACTTTCTCTTTACAATATTACATCTCTCTTTTGTGCACTTTAACATCTCTGTAAGGTCCCATGACTCCGTTTTCACACATCTGTCCCTCACCATGGAAACAGAAAAGGAAGAAAAAATAGAATGTATATACCTAATTGACAATATTGAGTAAAAACACCCTACTGATATTCATAATTAGGCTGGAATCTCCATGGCCAAAACAGGAAGCACAGGTAAGTTTCCCGTGACTCAAGCCTAGCAGTAATTCCCTTGTAAACTTCCATCATCATCAACACCAGCAACTGACAGGTCAAGGCCAAAATAAGCCACTGTCCTGCATTTTAGAAAGGCAGCCAGCTTTCAACAAGCACTAAGTCTAGGACAGCCCCTCTGGGGTGAATGTGTTGGCAGCAACAAGCTGCACCAGAACCTTCCTTGACCTCTCCCTCTTCTAACAGATTTCCGTGGTAGGTTTGCAGTTCCACCACTTGTGCCCTTTCTTCAAAGCTACTGTTCAGTGCAGACTCCACAGCAGCTGCCTGCACAGCCCCAGCCCACAGCCCCAAGTGTCTCTCTGCAACCCGAGAAAGGCACGCTGCCACCCTCTCGGCAGGGTGAGACACTGCTGAAATGCTCTTCCCCAGGCCCGCTCTATACACTGACTGCAGGAGAAACATAAAGGTTTATTAATAAGCAGGAGGAAAAGGTCAGCAGTTTGACTTGGATCCACAACTTTCTAGGCTAAGATCACTTGCACAGTATGCCAGACGGGTCAGGGAACAGACCGGTTCTGCCAGAACAGACCGTGAAACTCTTAAGCAAACACCACAGCATACCCACATGGTCTCCCACAGAATCCTACTGCTAAATTAGTGCTCATACAGTCATGTGGATATGGAATAAAAGGGTGTTTTACAGCTCCTACTGATTTCTGATAATTCATGTTAAATCTACAGTGAGACAGGAAAGAACAATGTAAAGCAAGACCAGACACAGACAACAGATCACTTTAAGAACTGGCAGTATGTTCTGGGTTTTTTGGTGGGAGGTTTTTTGGTTTTTTTTTTTCAAGGTCTCAAAAAACTTTTGCATAATAGTGCCATTTCATAGATTTCCTTTTTTCTTAAATCTTTACATTGTGTTCAGACCTGAATGAATTGGAGAACGAAGCTGTTAATTTTCAAAGGGCCCTATATAGAGATATCAGTTTATAGTGCAATTAGGAAACTACACAAACCTCAAACACACAGCTAGAACAAAGACTACTATTTTCTTGCTGCTGCAGTGCATTTGTGACTTACTGGAGGGTGTTTAGGTGCAAGTTTTTGAATTTTGACGGATTTTTCCTCTTTCCCCTTTTACAAGTTTATTCTCATTCAATAAGAAGCTTGATTTTGCAGTCATGCGTCACAACTAAGCCACTGAAGATATATGAATCTATTCTGCTCAGTTCTTGGAACTTATACATCTATCTACAAATCAGGTCAAAATAATGCAGAATGTGGATTAGTGCACAGTGGCAGTGTATATTGCTATAGATGAAAGCAGGAAGGGAATTTGAGCATGCTCTACCCTTGGTCCAAACATCCATGCAGGTAATACAGCTGCACAGTGCTGCCAGGACATTCACAGCACAAAGTTAAAGACAACTAGAGAGGACACTGACCACATGATTTTTATGTTATTCAGCACAATCATCAGCCTCAGCAGAGACACATACGTTGTGAAGTCTTTAAAATCAAATATTTCATGTTTCGCTACCATAGTACAGTTTGCATTCATCACCAATTCCCTCTGCTGCAAGACAAGGAACACCACCAAAGCCACCATGTTTTAACCATTATGGCCTGGGTGCTTCAGACAAATTACAAACAGCTGTAAGAATAAAACTGAACTTCAGCTAAGCAAATTTGCAAATTATCCAGAGTACATCACATGTTCTACCTGACAACAGGCAGAAAATATACAACTCAACACAACTGAAGTGCCATATGCAAAACTTTCCTACAAATATCCTATACAGACAATATAGACACTATAGTGCACCACTGGATGAAGCCCCAAAAAATCCACACAACTGCACATGTAGCACAAAAGTTGGCCATCACACAATACTGTGAGCAGGACCAATGCCCACCAGTCAACACAAAGACATGACATTCAGCATGAACCCATCCTGACTAGTCCGAGGGAACAGACAAATGTCTCCAAAGTTATTTTCAAGTAAGAAAAGGAGAAGTTTTTTCCTATCAGATAAATAACATTATTCCACTATGAAGAAACAGTATGGTGGAATATATAAAGACTACCCCAAAATAGTAATAAGAAAGAAGGATGCTCTTCAGCACGCCTGCAAACCTTCTCTTGCATGGAGTGTTACTTTACGAACACTGCCAGTAGCAACTGTCACAGCCTACCTTACTTCATCTTTGGTATCCTACAGCAGTGAAATACACATCACTGAAACATGTCTGCTATGTGGCAGCTTTCCCAGGTATGTCATTTAGAGAAGTCCCAAACCACTCTAAATCCCATTTTAAATTCTCCACCCACAGATTTTCTTTGCAAAGATAAACATGAAAGAAAAACGCATTCACCCAGCCATGCATGTGGAGACTGAAAGACTGGGGGTGACCTTTGATTACAGTACTAAAACAAAACACACATTAAAAGTAAGAAAAAGCTGGAAGAGAGGAAAAACACAGTAATTTACTTAGGTGAGTCCCACTACCTATTCTGCCATCTGGAATAAACAGCAGCTTTCAGCACATAAGCATGTAAACTGGTGGACCCTCTTGTGCTTTCCGCTATTTTTCTACCTCAGCAATCTTTTTACGTAATAGTTCTATGAATAAAATAGGTCTTATTGAGCCTCATGGGAGTTTTACCAAGTTTTAAGCAGTAAACAGCTGCTTGTAGCTGAGTATTATAGTCAAATTAAAGGTTCCACAATTTAAAACAATTTGCTTTTTCAGCGGCACTGTTGTCTGCATTAACTTTTCTTGGGTACTACACAGTCAGGAAAAGGTCTGGTATATTAGCAAATGCAGTGAACAGATTAATATAACTGACTTCATACAAACTGTCTCAGGTCAGAGCCTTTCCACTACGGCAGAGTGAAAAGCAGCACCACTCAGACTCACTCTAGTTAAAAGGTGTCTGTTGAGATCTGAGCAGCCCTTGAACATCATCATAGTGCAAATGGAAGTTTCCACTCATGCAATTCTACCAATTTTGCCTCAGTAACACAGGGATTATTCCCAGCCAAACACAATTTTACCAGCCTGGGAAATGTGCCTTTTCTTTGCAAGTTACCAGGAAAGAACAATGTAGTCAAAAGTACAAAAAGATGGTTGGGAATGAAAGGTACCATATTTCCCTCTCCCATTCCAATCCATTGGCAGGCAGCTCCCTTTTCCAGATCTCCGTCAGGGCTCCCTCCCTCAGTGACTCTAAGAGTCTCACCAGACTGCTAAAAATAACTTCTCAGCTACAAGACATGCACATTATCAGCGGAAAACATTTCTGCAAACTTAGTAACAGCTCCATAGCTCAGTCTGATGAAAAGAGAGACTGAAAAGGCAGACTAAAGAATGGTTGCTGAGGTAGGGAAGCCTTTACTGCATGCCTATCCATGACCACTACAGACAGAACACATTTTTTTCCCCCCAGGTGACAGATATTTTACAGGCAATCTCAAAGTTGAGGATTTTGCATTATAAGCAATGCTTACTGTAAAATCCAAATATATTAGAATCATATTGATAATGTGAACTTAATGCACTTAAATATCTATTGCTTTGCAATTCAGCAGTCTTCCATGACTGTTTCTGTGGAAGTCTTCAGAATGAACATGTAATAACATATGTAACATTCTGTAAGCAAGTGGAAGGCTCTCCACATTCAAAGTTATTTTTCCTGCTATAAAACAGTAATAAAACAGATGGGATTAAAACACTTGCCAGATCACATCTGTATGGATACCTGAATTGTGGGTTTTGCTACTTCACTGCATGCCATGACCACTACAGAAAAATGCACATGAAATCCTTTATTACACAAAGCCCTGAGTTACAGAATCAAAGGCCAGTTAGTCTCCAAAAGGTATGAAAAACATGTTTCCATCAAGCCTAGAGAAGGGAGAATAATTTTAATGGCACTTTATGAAATGGAAAGAGTGCTTCAACATCAAAAGCACCCAGTCACTTGTTCTTACAAACTCTGTATTTGTGATTTTTTTAATTCAAAAGCTTATTACCGTCTCTCAGAAAGACGCAGAAAAAGCAACACTTAGAAACTTCATACACAAACTGTCCTCCCTGTGAAGATCAATCACACTTCTGCAACTTCTACCACTCAGAGCTACCACAGAAGAGTATTGTGACTTATTTAAAAAGGATGAACAACATGGTTCTTCCTTTGCATGACAGCAAAAGCTCTGCAAACAGCCACTTAAAACCTTGGTCTAACTCTTATTCCTCCCCTTATTCTATATGGTTCATAGATGTTATCTTTGTTCACTGAGAACTTAAGTAGTGGAACATTCACCAGTTTAAAATGGTTTTGAACATGAAGGTGTCCTACTTACTCTGGTTTTGTCAGGATGTTGAGGTATTTCAGCTGTCCACATGGAGGACAACACTCGTGCCTTCATAACATTACTTCCCAAACTCAATTTGCCAGTTATGAAATTAGAGATCCGTAAATACAATTACATGTCATAGATGTTGATTGCATTAAGGACTGTAATTTTAGGAAGACTCAGAGTGAGATCAACACCCCCTAATCCAGATGCATTTTTTCTTGTACAGTTAAAATCCCCAGGTGCTTCCAAACCAACAGTATGATTTTATCCCAAATAAATTTCTGGTAAGAGCTGAAGCAAAAATGCATTTTTTTCAAGTAAAGATTTAAGAGTATGCGTGGCTTTTTTCCTTAAGCCTGATGGAGATTTTAACAAAGCACAACTTTCCATGGCTACTGTAAACACAGAGGGAATCTACAGTCCATTTGTTTCTCCCATGACACTTCCATCAGAGGGCAAGTCACATCAGTTACACTGTGACCTTCCTACTGCTGTTTTGTTAATGACCAGGCAAGAAACAAGGAGTTTACTGAACAGAGTTAAAAAATCATTGTCCTGTTGATGTAATAGCTGTAATTTGAAGCAACAATATTGGGAGATATACAAATAAACTAGTTCTAAGACATAAAGAGAAAGAAAGAAAAACAGTAGAAATCCCAATGACCCTGCATCTTTCAGAAGTCACTAATTCTTCTCAGCAAGTAGAAGGATATCCTGACCAGAGTCACAGCTTATTTCACTTATTCCCAGTCAAAGTTATCAGGAAAAGCACCAAAAAAGTTAACCGAGGACTCCACTGAACGCTGAACCAACCAAAACAAGTGCCAGTATCCAAAGGCCAATTTTCCCTCACTCTCCCTGGTACAGTCAGGTGCAGTTCCGCAGTAACAGCTGCCATTTTACTGCATTTCCTGAGAATAAAGAGTGGGGTTAAGGGAGGGAAGCAAACAAACGATCTGATCAGGAACAAATAAAAATAAGTTCAAAGTCTCTTATATCAATACATGTCTATATTAGAGTTTCCACATGATATCTGAGCTGTCTATATTAAGCCTCTCAGGCCAGTCTTCCACTAAATTAAGCTCTTGAGTGGCTTTAAGTTCACATGATTTTTAGAGCCTAACTAGGCAGCTATTCTTTCTGTATCTCCTCTACTGAAAGTTTGTCAGCTACCTTGTTCACCTTCAGTTCCACTTCTTTGATGAAACCTTGTATGTGACAAGTCACATGACATTAGGAAGTACATTTCATCTCTTTTAGAGAAAAAGGTTTTCAGAATGAGGCGGGATCAAAGGCAAAAAAAATTATCATAATTGATGAGAAAATAGTTTCAGTACTTAAAAATCTAGCAACTTGGAACCAAAAAGGTGAAATACACTCCTATCACTTGTAATTCTCAGGTTTCCCCAGTATTTCCTGTAACAACCTCCTGATGACTTGTAGGCAAACTGTACTGCTCTAAAAGGCCACATATCCTCCTCAGTCTTCAATTCCGCATTTGAATTGTCTCAGAATAACTCCAACTAGAAGTCCTAGTTAGAAAGGCTAGTAAATATATTATGAATCAGTCCCAATACTTCCAGTTCTGTTTAAACATTTATGTTAATCTGTTTCCTTGCTAGTCTGCAAGTTTCAGTACAGACCTACTGTTTGCTTTCATCCAAGCTCCCTTCACACACGTAGAACCAAACTGCTCACTGGACAAGACCTCCTGTTTCTTACAGCACCTTTGACATAAATTTCATCTGTGTTCAACTTTCCTTCCCAGTACAATTAACCAGTAAGAAACATTTCTTTTGACTGCAGTTTCGCAGCAGTACATACATTTAACAGCAACACCTGGGATACACAAAGTAGGGTGTGAGAAGTGGTTTAGGATTTGTGAAGAAGTAAGTCTGTTGAAAATATTTAACATGTTCCTGCAAAAGATTTTCTCTCTACGAACTGAAAATTGCTCAACACCTGTGCAAGGCAGCTGATCCTCTGTATTTTAGAGATAAACAAAAAAACAGTGGGGACAAATCCTGAGCCACTCTGTGATGAATACAAGCATCTGACTGGAAGTAGACTTAAAGAAAAAAGTAAAGTGGGTAAATTAAGTAAACAGGGGAAAAATTCATTCTATTCACTGTACCTTTATGTTCTTTATTAGAAGGTGAAATGTGAATTTACAAGAGGGAAAAAAAAAAGTGAGCCATACAGAAATGAACAGGAAGAATCCATTAGATGTATTTTACTCAAGAACACTTCAGAATTTTTTTTAGTCCACTCTCTAAGGACATGGGCTTCTACTAAAATTTAAGTGCAATTCTTTTGCTATATAATCCTACCTGAACCAGTGGGGATGGAAGGGGGATTAAAAAGAACCAACAATGAGGGTATTCCTTCTGCCTGATATGAGCTCCATCTCTGCCCAACCACAATTACAATCATTTGCAACGTCATGTCAGAGAGATGCTAAAAGCTCTACAAAAGAATCTCATTTCCTTCCCATTGCTTTCCTACAACAGTCTGAAAACAATTGTAGCATTCAGATTTTTGAATGTGTTAAGGATTTTAGATACTGCAAGCAGTCCACATCCAAAGTATTTTTATAAAGTTTTAAAATGCAAAACTTTTCATTAAGAAATGTCAGCCTCCTTCAAGTCAGTCAATCACAAAGCAAGAAGCACAGCTATTATGGGCATTGTTCCAAAGCTCAAAAGCTCCCAATGATAGAAAGGCTCTTTAAACTACTTTGGAAGTTGAAATGGGTTTTGTAACAAAGAACATGTAAAAATGAAGTTAAACTTGATTAGAAGCAGTTGCAAGGCTTTTTTACAAATCCACCAAGCATACTCATTCTTTTCATGGACTTCTGACACAGCCAAGTTGTGCAGTAGCAAAAAAACCCCTAGCAAATTATAAAAAAGTTGCTCCTTGAAGATCAAGTTGACGAGGAAAAATCTAAAGAGCTTTCCTACCTTCCGGCCACCAGAAGGTAAGAATGTAACCCTCCGACAGCACTCTAATATTCCAGAGCCATGGGATTTAAAAATAAAAACTGTTCTTAAAAGTTCTACAAAGAAAACAGTTCATACTGCTCATAATTCATGAATATGAACTGGTTTGCTTTTTTTTCCTGTTTTAAAGTTCTGGTTTTGAATTTAAATACAGATTAGAAAAGCAAACTCAAATCACATCCAGAAAATAAGCTTAACAAAATGACAACAACCTTAGTCCAAGTCCTCATATTTCAAAGGAAACACTCATGTCTAAGCTTCTTATATTGTAAGAATTTTCATTTTAACAGAATGAAGTACAGGACACCAATCAGACAGGCATCATTAATGGCATCAATAAATTGGCTGAGAGCTACCAAATTACCTATCAGAACATACAAAGATTAATACTCATAGCATATAAATATTGACACCAGGATTATTGACACCAGGATTGCCAACAGAAATTGCTGGCAAATTAATTGTCCTACAAATACAGGACAATAGAGGCACCTCAAATAACTGCAATTTCTTTGCAGCTGAAAGCCTGCAAAAGTGTGCAAGTAATTCTTCTTGCACCAATATGCCTGTTTCCAGCATAAAACATATTTAACAATACTACCACAACTTAGGAGACCTGACACCCAAAGCATTTTTATCTGTAACCTTAAAATATTAGCTGAGATGTCTTCAGGTTTATTCTCAAAAAAAATCTCATGGTGGTAAATAACACGCCGGTTTACTAACATTAGACGTGGTGGCAGGGAGGGAGGCAACCACAGTAAACAGTGATCCTTGACCCACTGAAGCAGAATACACTGTCACTAACCTACTTTTGAACCAAAGCATAAGCTTGCACCCCTGCTCCACCAGTCTAAAGCTGCATCTGAGAACGTAACAGCAGCTCCGCTCAGCAGTATTTGAGAAATATGCCAGGCAGCGTTATGCAGTGCAACAGCTGAAAAACAGCATTCAACTAAACTGCTGAATAAGGGAAAATGAAAAGTACTAAAGCAGCATTGCCATGTTTCTTTCTTTTGCCTGAGTTAATTTAAAACACGGCCAGCAATGCTTCTGCACACACACTACATGCATACTACAGTCAAAGCTCAGCTCTAAGAGCAACAAACAGTACTGGGGGATCACGGCTCCATAACAGCCCCTGCTGTACCTGGTCTTCAACTCCTTCTGCTCCTGACCATCTGCATAGCATTCTTCCTTTCTTGTGTCTCCTTTTCCCCACCAGAATCTCACCATTTGGCCAGCAAGTGTTGCTTCTATTTGTGTTTCCCCCACATGAACAGTTCTTGATGCTGTAAGGTCATTTGAATGTGATCCTAACTTTGGCTCACGCACAAGTTTCCTCACCCTCTCTTGGCAGAGCAGTTACACAAACCACCAAACTGAATCAAACAGCATTAGGCTACTCCTCTTTTCAGTCTGTTGCATTAAAACCTTGATCTTTTAAATGCATATCACAATATCTCCATTCATAACCACATCCAAAATTTTTAATTTGAGAACAAAGCTGTAGACAACCATATACAAAAGTCCTCTGGACAGAACAGATGGTAGCAAGTATTTTCCTTCTAAACATCAAGAAAACACTGCAGTGTTTCCAGAGTCTTCACCAAAAATAGGAAGATTTATCTACAGAGGAAAATAAAGCCATACGTTAAGACTGCATACATCTCCAAAGACTAAGCCTTTCTGTTCCATGTGTTGAAACACCCATGAGAGAACAGAGCTACAAGCTCATCTGGCAATCACACACGTACTCCAACAAATGAAACCCCTTTTTCCTGAAACTACCCTTCAAGGTAAAGCCAGTCACAAACTCTGCCCTTCTCAAAATGGCATTTTTATGTAGGGTGCGACCTGTCACATCACCAGACTTCTAAGCACTTGGAAGTATTTTATTATTCCTCAAGAAAACTGAGTAATTTCCTTTCTTAGCTTCTCCTCCAAGACAAGCATCAACAGATCTTCTCAGCCAGCCTCCTGTTCCCTCAGATAAGGACAAGTTTGCCATTGCAGCCACCTCTTCTCTGAGCAGCAATTTTTTTTGTGGACTGATCTAACTAGCATCAAAACAAAGGATGGGTAAGCATTGTCTTCCAGGGGCAAGCCTGCACCAAGGATAAACTTTTGAATCTTTGTAGATATGAAATGCAACTCACTGTGTGAAAAAAGTATTCCAAACCACATGCTCCTTCAGACACAAGGACAAATAACACAGTTTCAAGCATTTCTCATCTGATCTTATTAGAAGTCACCTCCCCCATCATATCTAACTAAATAGCTTTATTAGAAGTTCAGTTGTAATTAACCAAAATACTCACACTTACTTCAGTGGTTACTCACAGTGCTTCCCACTGCATCCAGCTTTTGGCTGCTGGCAACTCTACTCAAATAAAAAAATATCCTTTTAAAAGTCCCTTCTAACCCAAAGCATTCTATGATTACTCCTCAGTTCCAAACTGACCATAACTGTATGACTGGATAACATCCAGCCTTCAGGATACATGAACTGTCATTTACTTGATCAGTGAAGCTCCAGGTATTCCCAGTGTCTTTTCACACCACTGTTTTCCTGCTTCACAACAGTCCTGACTCCAAGTTTTAAAGTGCAGAACGGTTCCAAGCATCAGGCTATGATTACAGCAGACAGCAATTCACCATATGGCAAATGGTGGATTTGATGAGGTGATTTACATTTGCCAATACAATTCTATTCCCATGTGCATTTCTATACTTCATCATAAGCATGAACTGAAACACCTGCAGTAAAAGAAATGAAATTTGAGCCTGATAGCGAAACAAGAAGATTTGAAACAAAAACGAATAAATTTTTTTCACACAAAACTGAAGTCTCCTTTCTCCCCAAAGAATGCAAAAAAGAAAAAAAAAAAGGAAAGAAACACAGCAGTATACCTTCAACAGTCAAAGACAACCCAGAACAAACATTTGCAGCAATATACAAATACAGCACTCTCAGTGGTCAAGGAAGGGAATAAAATATTCTTTTAAAGGCTGAAATTGCAGAGAAAAGTTCTGCATCTTTCCAGCAACATGCAGAACTAAGAGAGATTTCCTGTTCATACCCTTTCTGTACAAGTCAGGATTTCAAGAGATGTTTCCCCAAAATCACAGGAGGTAATAAAGTATTTTGTGAAAATCTAGTTTTTGTTTTCCTTAATTTTTAAGTTAAGTTGCAGTTTTTTTGAGAACTAAGAATTTTTCAACCAACACTTTTCTTTTAGGTTTCCCAATGAGTCCATGTAATTACCATCTCCCATCTGTCTTGCCCACGTATCTTCAATAGCAGGAACATTTGCTGAGACTGTAATCAATGAACAGGCAGTAAAATTATTTATCCTCTGCCAGACTGTGCCACTGTTAAATATCGACAGAGATAAATTAGGATTTAACTCTAGTTGACTGGCAACTAAATCTTGTAAAGATATAGACAGCTAGAGGCTGTTTACACACAGATTTTTATGAGGTCACCTTGCTGACACAATACAACCTTCAGAGCCTCAAGACATTAACCAATGTCTCCTGCCTACCCGTAAAACATTGTGCCAACATGGTAGCACCAATCCAGCATTGCATGACCTATAGCATCCATCTACTCACACTGCACACCCTCAAGATTGGCTGCTTTGTGATAGTAAAGCAAAGTTATTTCAAGTTATTTAAATCTGCTGTCTGGTAAATTTATTCTTTGATAGTCCATTTGCTATGGGAAAAAACACCCCAACCAAAAAAAACCCCACCTTTATATTAAGTCTACATGCAAAGCACAAAAAATTCTTTATTTCCTTTATCTACAATGTATTTCAATTCAGCGTTTCCAAATTATTTTATTTGTTTGCAATATAACTTTCACTACCATCTTAGCTTGGTGGTAAGGAATGAAAAGATCATTGTATTTAAAAATAATCGAGAGGCACTGGAGGAAGGAGTCACTTGCCTGTGCTAATAATTAGTGTTGTTTTACTAATCCAAGGTATTAAAGTTTGTCCTTTGTAGTAACTGGTATTGGGCCCAGTAAGTGTCAAGATTCAATTCGAAATAATGAACCAAGAAAGTTGACAGAGAAAACTGTGGATCGTTTATCTGGTGAAGGATATCCCCTACACTGCCCTTTCATACACATACAAGCAAGTATGTGTTCAGTCCGAAATCCTCCCCCTGCAGCTTCTCTGTAAACACTGGATGTAGGCAGGATAAATTATTACTCAGAACTAGAACATTTGGAATGTGTCTCAGCTTTTCAGATACCCAGATATAGTCAGTAAAGAGCAAGTCAGTCCCTGAGCAAGTAGGCAGTTGTAGACTATCTTAATATTATAGTATAAGATAATTGATATGGCTACTATAAAAAAGCTGTAAACCAAATACAAAGCTCAGAATTTAAGCCAAATACAGACAAACTTCAGAATTAATTTAGACTGATTTAAGATCTTGCAAAAATAGGCTTAAGGAACACAGGAACTCTCCACTTTCTTCCTCATCTAAGAGGTCTGATATCAAAGTAAGTTAAAAGCAACTCAACCTCAGAAATGAGACTAAAACAAAAACAGCTTTTCCCCCAAATACTCCTTCTCTGTCCTGGCAGTCCTACACCCAAAAAACAAAAAACAAAGCAACCACCATCCTCATTCCCCTCCACCAAACACACAACTGAAGAAAAACACACAGGCCTTTTACTAATCTGCACCANCAAACAATTCTTTACTAGGTTTTACAACATGTACTAAGCATGAAAAAAGCAGGAAGTTCATGTTTAAAAGGAACGTTACCATTCGGTGTTGGCATGGAAGAGCAGAGTAGAAGACAAGCAGTGATGCTTAAACAGGCTAACTGAATGAAAATGGCCCTTGGGGAAACGAGGAATTATTAGGAAGTTCAGCATCCATTTGACAGACTCGCACAGGAGCCCACGGCAGGGACTGGCTGAGGAGCAGCCATCAGAGCCAGGTACAGCCAGCCTGCGGTAAGAGGCAGCAGCTGCAGAGGGCTGCATCAAACATTCAGTACATCTGCTCCTATCCACGCAGGAGCCTAGTTTTCCAGATGGCAAACAGGTACTAAAGACTGTGTGGCTTTTTTCTGAAATCAGTTTAAAGAAAGGCAGGCAGCACAAACAGAATAGATTGTCAGCTGGTTTGAAACAAGAACTGGTTTGGTGTCATCCTGATTATGCTAAAAAGCCCCAAGACAGTGTCAGGAGGCTCCCAGTAGAAAAGAAGACAGAGTGCATATGCTGTCCCTCCCTCAGGCCCAAATTCCCTCTGCCTCCAAATCCATTATTAAATACTGGCCGTAACTATTAAAACCAAAATATTTCAGAATAGACATCAGATTAGAAGCAAAGATAAGAATTCAATATTTACATTTTCACCCACAATTCTACAAAAAAATAAGTGCACTTTAGGGGGTAGCTAGCTTCTACTTTTATCTTAACATTAGTGAAGACAATGCCAACAAACTCCTGTATGCCTCTAAGCAGCCCAACCTTTGTTCAGCCTGCATCTGCCAATCCTAAACTGATCTCTTCATTTTTCAAATGTCACCATTTAACCATCAGGATTGTTAAGACTAAGTTTACGTAGCAGTAAAGTCAACCACAGATCTCATTCTGCCCTCAGTTACCGTCTAGAACATCCAGTTAGTATAGCTAACTGGATTTACACAACAATAGTAGTGCAGTGGAGTAGAATATGGACCTGAAAGTTATCAACTAAAAGACAATTTAAATTAACACTATGACTGCTTAAGTGTAAACTTTTTGATTGGTTGGGAGCTGTAAACGTGAAGTCTCCAGCAAGAAAAGTATCCTTATCAGTGAGACAAGCTAAGCTAAATTACTTATACTCCAACAAGCCCATCTAACCACACATATCCACAGAACATCTAACCTCTCCATCTGACAGCCCAGTGTAGTATTCAGATATGGCACCATTTAATTATGAACTGGATTGCTACAAGAGAATAGGACAGTTAACTTACTGCTGTTTAATGAGCACGCTCTTGTTAGCTGTGAATACATTCACTGTACTCATTAAATCAGGAGGCACTGGAGTTCTGAATACATCATTAAAAGGATCCAGGAATGCTGCTGCTTTGTTCAACATGACTACATGCTCTGCTTGACAATTGGAAAAGAAGCAAGAAATGTAAGCCCCTTCCTGTTAGGCCAGCAGATCTAATTTAAACTAGGACAAGGTAGAGAGAGTGGGAGATCTGCTTCTTCAGAAGTTCACTCATTTTAGAACACAGATTTCTCTTCCTACTGCTGACTTGAAGTAGAAACATGTTCAGTACTGTAAGATAGCAAGAAGAAGGAAATGTCAAGCTTGTGGAAGGGAGGGCTATTTAAAAAATAAATCACTAAGTAAACTAACAAATCCACAGTCCATTTGCAATGTACCCAGGAGCATGCATTAATCTACCAACCTGTCAATTAGCAAAATGAACCTTCATAAAACAAATACACACATACCCCTAACTTGGTAGTTCCCACACTATTTACTATTTATATTTACAGTATACTGATTAAGGCTGAAGGAGTAAAACTGACTAGTAGGCTCCTGTATATTCTCACAGAGGAGACTTAGAATATATGTTCAGTGAGAGGATGAGTTTTGCTCCATCTACCCACAAAGATACACACCCACATGAGAACTTACATGTCTAAAGCAATCTAGAGTTACCGAGAAATTAAAATGTAACTGTCAACTGTTCAGCTCAAACCCATTGCATGGAAGCACTTTCTGCCAAAGAGATATGTGAACCAACATCACTGATGGCATCACTGGAGTTGCAGGGCATCCTGGAAGTTAAGATTTAACAAGCATAACTGCTTACTCTAAGTACATCCTTGGAAGAGGAAAATGCATTTCTGCAATGTGTTTAAAACAAATTGTCCTTCTCCTCTCCTCCCACCTCATGCACAGGGAAGTGAACAGGTTCCTAACATTCAGAATTGGGGGAAGGGGGGGGAGCTGACCCAAGCTTAATACTCTCAGTGCAAGGCTGTGCAAGACTCAACAACTTTAATCCAAGCAATTATTTTTCAGTTAGAAAGTAGTTGATACTGTAAGAAGCTATATAAATACTTAATTCTAGTCCAACAAGGCCTGCCAACTATGAAGGCAAGCTTAATACCACAAGCACGTTTAGCTCAGTTTCCTCCCATCATGCAGATGTAATAGTTCACCTCTTACCTGAGAAAAACATGTTCTAACCAGTCATGTTAACACATTAGGGCTTTGCTTGCTCCAGCCTTCAGAACACGCCTATGGAGCTCATCAAGATCCCAATTCTCCCACTTTTACCAACAAAATAATCTTCAGGAAAAAATCCTTCTGATTAAGCAGTCAGGCTTAATGCAACATGCCACAACTAATCCTCTTAAATTTTCTCTGGGTCGCACACTGTAATCTCAGTAACACAGGAGAAACTGTTCTTTTCATAGGAGCTATGTGACTGCGTGGACTGTCACAATCTTACTCAAATAGCAAGTGATTAGTCACTGCTATCAACTTCAGGTATGAACACACAAATTTCAGCACACAATCCTGCTTACCTGAGGTACAACCACAGAGCAGTACTCTCAAATGACCAGGTATAAGCTGTAGAACACCACCCACTCACATCAACCACCACAGACTTCTGGGGTCACATCTCAATTGCTCCAGTGCAGTACACAGATGTTCTTTCAGATCGTATTGTGGAAACAGCCTTAAGAACTACCTTCCTCTCCAATGGTTTAAAACAGCACCCTTACCAGAAGGTAGAAAGACTAACAGTTTGGGGATAGACAAATCAAAAGGAGAAATCACATTCAGACTAGATCTAGAGACACATCCCTTATCAGCATTATGCACCTACAAGTGTATCAGAACATTTGACTAAAATCCCGGTTCACCGACTTAAGAACAAAAAAACCCAAAAACCTTTAGATCACCCACACTGTTTCCTTGGTGTCAGACAAAACAATGCAGAGAATGAGTACTCAGATTTTCTGATCAATGGTATGGTCTGTTCTTCTAACATCCAGCAAGAAACGTGCACAGAGAAAATACATGCAAAAGAGCCTCAGTAAGAACTGTATGTTAGATTGCTTAATTTGGGTCCTTTTCTCTTTAATCATACTAAAAAGCTTTGTATGAGAGAGCTGCCTTACAGAGTTCAGAAGCTGAGACACAGACACATAAAAAATCATAAATAAGAAACTTCTCAACTGCTGCATTTTCTTCCCTTTGTGCTCAACACAGAGCAACTCATGCACCACCTCAGCTGGTTTAAAAAACACCCCATACTTTGATGACAGAAAGGAAAGGATGATGTACAGGGAACTCTTTAAACACTTGTTTTTCTGCTTAGCAACAACACACTTCCATGGCTAGAAAACCTGTAACACATGAGATATAGAGACATACTTGTTAACTATTATAAATAGTTTGCATTCTTCAGCTCCTTATGTACTTTCTGCCATTAAGTCAGACTTGCATCTTCCTGACAGATCCCTCCCTTTTGCATTTTGTTCAACATAGAGCATCTCAGAACTCCACAGAGCAGCTTGTGATCTATACTTTGAGGGTACTTAAACTGGTTAAGTGATTTCCAGAGAGAAAATAAATTACACATTCAAAACAAGACAACAAAAAGAAAGGAAAAACATGCTTTTCTTCATGCTATATGCTGTATCACCATAACATAATAAGCAGTACTTCGTTCAAAGACTTCAATCTCATTATTAATAATTCTTTGCTCTGTGTATATTACATCCTCTCTTGTGTCTCTTCACCATCATTCAAAATCTTTGCAGGTACATCTTTCCATTATATATATACACAAAGAGAAATCCAGCAAGGGTCCTGTCTAAATAGCAGTGATAAGGAAAATAGAAAACAAATACTTAAATGGCAAAACACCTGCACTTCCAAACTTGAGTTCTGGCTAGACCCTCAAGTCCTCCTTTGCAAGGAAAGCACTTGTATTTACTCTCATATGAACATATATTTTTGTTCTTGTTTCAAATACTTCAAACTGGTTTTTAATACATTCAAGTTAACATAAATATCTGGCCCAGCTACACAGGAAAAAAATTTAAAATCTGTTTGTTGAATGGGAAAACAATTTGTCAGAATTTCTTTTTCCATGTATTCTACTGCACCATATGTGGGGGCTGGAACATAGCCTAAGAACATCTGCCATAGACTTTAAAACCCCTAATAATACCACAGCTGGTGTCCTCAGCCTAATGATCTCAGCACAGACTCATGTGGCAACTCCTGACTCTGACCCCCAATCCAGGCAAAGCACAGAAACCCTCAAGGGTTGGACATGTTCATTCATTCTTAACTCAATTTGCATTTCGCCAAAGAACCAACACAGAAAGCAAGTTTAAATTCTTACATTTTGAGCAGTTCAACAGTCACTGTTTCCATAGGATTTCCCCACACTCCTTTCATTAAACTTTAGTTTAGCAGTATTCCATAAAATGAAGCTCCTGAACAAAATAACTGCAAATCTCAGAGATCCAGGGTTAGAAACCTAAAATGCTTAACTGTACTACAGAGGTGGTTTTTGCCTTTTTTTCTTCCACTTAACTCATGGACTATCTTCATTCCTGTCCATTTAGTTTACTTAAAAATGAATGTTTCCACCAGTTTGCTTTTAAACACATTCAGAAGTGCTCGTTTGTCAATGAGAAAAGCCATATTCCCAAGAAGGAAAAAAAGAAGACAGACGAGCATATTCCAAAGAAGGAAAAAAAGAAGACAGAAGAGCACAGAACTCAGAATATGAAACTATGTTTAAGCTCACGCTGAGTCAGCATTTATCACCCAGATAAATGTTTTAGGAAAATGTCTATGATTTTCCATGCCCAAAGGATGCAACTCTGTGAAGGTGGGAACAAAGAAAGCAATATTTGGATGGTAGGCTTTGAGATTTTCATTCCTTCAGTCCACATTCTGCTCAGCTTACTCTTTCATCTATTAAAAAAATGTAGGTAGGTTCCAGCAGTCAATGGGCACGAGTTCAGTTTAACATAAGGTGTGCAGGTGGACCTGTGAAAGGCACATTTAGTCACAGGCAAAGCATGAAGAGGTGGCTACTTTAGCAAATTGCTGTATCCACAGTAACAGAGAGAATATTGAACTCCAAATTCTAAGAACAACCCGTTTAATCCAACTACTCTAAAATGCCATGTGACACTAATATCCTCACCAGAAAATGTTTTCTTTCCTGTTTCTCATGAGGGAGAGAGGGGAGACAAATCCCAAATGCAGAGAAAGGCAACACTTTGTAAATTCCCACACTGTCCAACAATATTGGCCCTCTTCAAAGAAGAGACATTTAGCAGATAATCATTCTTAATTTGTACCACATCACTGAACAACAAAGGAAAAGAGAAAATGCAGAGCAAGTTACTTATTAGTTTTACATAAAAGCACCAAGTCTGAGAAAGGACAAAACACCAAACCAGCGCAGCTACAGTAATCAATTTGGCTATGACAAACTTACTTACAGTCATGCATCAGTTATATGCTTTACTCCTTCTACTACCCTCTATCTGATCTGTAATTCCTCTTAGAGCTATAAGATAAAGACACATTCTAGGTAGTATTTTTCAATCAAGACCATAATTGAGCCATTACACATATGCTCTTATTTCTGACTTGACTATGAAAAGAAGTGGATTTTAAGCAACTAGGCAAATTGTCCTATCTTTCCAAACAAAGTCTAAATGTCAGCAAAAACTACATCAATGGAGAAACAAAAACCTGCAGCAGAAGTGCACCTATATAAAGATACAGCCTCAGGCAACATCAGTTTGACCACAAATTCTTAATTCCAACAACTGTACAACACAAGTACCAACAGAAGGCTGTATTTATGTGGTTACGCTGTAGACTTCTGACTGCAAATAAGAAAAACCTGCTTCAATTTTACCCTATACTCCAACAGGGGAGCTCACTGTGCAATGGCAGCAACAGCTGTATCACAAGTGTTGACTGTGGCCATAGCAATATCTGGGCTGGCACCACTAATGAATTACACCACTTTTTAAAAATAAATTTGACATCAGACACATTAAAGAAGTCTACTGTTGCTGTGCTGTGGCTTGTGTAACAGATACAGTAGCTGCATATAAGACACATGATGTCCTTCAACTTGGCAGAAAGGGCCACTGTTCACAAAAAAAGCATAATCTCTTAGAGACACAAACAATTTGCAAAACTAACAAAGTTCTCTTGTGTAAGCCAGCCCACAACTGCTGTCTTGAAGCAGGCACACACCTACTGTTGTCTCCAGATTTTGGTTCCTCACTTCCTACAAGCCCATTTTTTTTCCCCTTTATTTCTGGTGCTACATGCTGTAGCTACAAGTTCATTGTGATAGAAAGCAGGTAGAGACAAGGAGTCCTTAGAAGTGGGTTAGAACTTCCACACTTCAAAGAGACTGACCCTGGCTATCTGTACTATTTCAGCCAATATAATTACATCTACATAAAGTTTCCAGATGCTCAGCCTTGCTTTACTCACAAGATCAGGCTACTGATTAGGAAAAGCCCAGGAATTGTAACCTGCATGCTTTCTAGCCCATCTGCATGCTATGTGCTTCCTCTCAGCAACTTGCAGTTTTCCCAGAAAACAGTTTTCTCTTCCTGAGTATTTCAACATGTGCCTTTATTAAGCAGCTATTCCTGACAGAACCTGTATTTTTCTATTCAGGAAGCTACAGGCTGGGGTGCAAAACAAATAAGTCTGTCACAGGACAAAGACGGACACAATGCAAACACTGTATAACTGCAAAGTGCACTCATTGATAGACACAGTTACCACGATCTGTAATAATTCCTGCCTGGCCTGATTCCCATCTCTCTGGAAATATGATTCTGACAGCAATACTGCACACACTCTGCCCAAAATCAGGGGTAGATGGTGGAGCTGTTCTAACATGATAAACTCATCACAAAGCTCACAAATAACATCAGACTGCGGTGCAGTTATGAAGTAGACTAGAGGCCTTCCAAGCCACAACTAAACTTGGTTAATGAGACAGACCCCTACTTTGAACAGCCTTAATACTCAGAATTACATTTGATTCACACCAGCTATCATTTTATATAAAGAGGTGACAAGCTCCAGTGAAAGTGACTTGGCTAAACTTAGCTCAATGAGTAACAAACCCTTGAAGCACACACCATGCAATAATTACCTATATCACTATGTCTGAATCTTGTGCCAGTTGCTACCCCCACCTTGAATAAGTACCCAAAAAAAGAGTTAACAGAAGTAGATAGCACACTCACAGTACCGCAAATTTTTACTGACTTGAACATAGTCTGCATACAAGAAGCAAAACATGGACAAAAGACCCAAGGCAGCATCACTGTGCTCAGCTGCATTTACTAGCACTGAGCTGAGACAGGTAAAGGGACTAAATCTGCCCTCCTGTTTAAAACACCTCCCATCAAACTCCCCCATTTGCAAACCCACCCTTCCAGGTACAAATGTGAACTAGCTCAAAGACAGTGTTTCCAAGAAATATATTTGCTCCTTTCCTACTCTCTTCTCATTTAAGCTGCACATGTGCTTTACCACGAAGTATTATACCTCATGGCACAAAGAAGTGGAAGCATCAGTGCTTAAGTATTAGATGAGTCTCTTGCAAGTGCAAAGAACAGTTATTTCATGTGCTTTGTGGTCATTTGGAAGTATGCAACTACAAAAGCTCCAAACAGAGTAAAACAAACATACACTGGGTGCAGTTCATGTCAGCAGAGATCTCTCAACCTGAAGGTCATACTGCCAACACTACAAATGTGGAAGCAGCTGCTGACATTTTGACATGGTCCCTAAACTGCATGCAAGATCCAGGAGACTGTAATTCAGAGACATATTTCAGGTGTCAAGGATTCCAGACTCCGTCAAGGATTCCAGACTCTTTTTCCTCCACAGCTGACATACTGTATATACTACCTATACTCAGCCAGGTTACCCTTCTGTATCCAATAACAGTCATTTGGGTTTTTTTGTTTTGTTTTTAATTAAAAAGCAAGAAGCCCAGAGGTCAATATAGACTTCCAAGCCAAAACACTGGCTACTTTGGATCAAACATCACTCTTGTAATGAAATAGATCCTTCCAAATTCTACTCCCCCTCTCTCAAAACACACACATTCACCCAATCACTGTATTGTTTTCTCCTCCTGCTTTTTCACTTCAGGCAGGGCAAGAGGGATCTTCACACAAAAAGAAACAAGTAACAACCTGTTTAACACTTGTGACTCAAGTCTGGGTTTGGTGTTAGAGAGTGTAAGTGGCAAATTATGCTGGATCTACACTCACTGTGCTATCTTCTGCAATTATTTCCCAAAAGAGCAAAGATAACCCTCAATACACAAAAAGCAAGTAAGCAAACAACCAACCCGTTTAAAACCAGTAACGCACATCTTCATGTCTTGGACTTTACCCAAGGAATCATTCCTGACTTACAGGGCCATATTCTGTTTCTTATAATTGATAAGCATTTACATCTGTAAATGTCCCAGTTTCCAGCTTTTATTAAAATCTATTCTCCAAAATGTTACTTAATCCACTTCTTCATAAATGCTTTTTTTAGGTCAGTTTTAGCAGGACATGAAGCTTTTGCTAGACAAGCAATACAGTTACGTAGCACAACTTCTTTTGGCCACCACAACAACTTCTTGGCATCTCTTGCGAAAAGGTATTTAGAAAAGAAATTTGTGAAATAGTTATTTGGGTTTGGGTTTTCTTTTAAGAGCTAAATCTTAAATAAGAATTTATATTCATATTATCAGTTCCATTTAACCTTGTTTGCTAATTTTTCTCTTTCAAAAGTCTGTTACTTCTAAGAACTTTACAACCCAATAATGGATATCTTGAAGAAAAAGAAGGGGGAAAAAATAAACTGATTGCCAGTTTCTCTGTTGGAGCTGTCTTAAATGAGGAGATATATCCATAACACCTCACATACAAAACAAAGCCAGAGAAAAAGTACAGGGGGAAAAAAAAAGAAACAAATAAAAAATAGGGAGAAAAAGTAGATCAGCCAAAATGTAAAAATTCATAGAAGATGCTTGTAAATGTCTTCAGTGCCCTTAAAGAAAAACCAATGCCTTAATATTCTGAGATCCTAAACTCCTTTCACTTCTCTGGTGGTAATGGACTATAGCATTAAGCAACCAAATGTCCAAAGCACTCCTTCCCAAAATCTATTCTTTAGCTTCACATATACTCAGTTCCAAGCTGGCACACTGCCGGATTATTGGTCTTCTACCACAAAGAAAACAACAGCTTCCAGTTAAAATTCAGGGCAATCAGGAACCACTAGTTCCCACTCAGAAGAGAAATTATCTGTTGTAGGATTTACATGAGAGCCATTACATACAGGCTGAAGTTCATACTTTCCCAATATCTGAAGTTCAAACTAAGTATTTTAGAGCTGTTCAGTTTAAGGGTTCACTAAATAAAAAAAAAATAAAAACCCAGCCAAAAACCTTTTATTACCCACATTATAACTGCTTTCCTACCTTTTCCAGGGAGAAGTCTGAGGAACAAAGAACAGAAAACAGTATTATATCTGTTCTAACAAGTCATGTTACAAACTGATCATTTTCCTGACTATGCAGCCCCTCCTATTTCCTCTTACTCATTTCTCCTGCTGCAACATTATATCATGTTTTATCTTCAAGTTGTTCCTGCTGGTCATAGGATCAAAACAATAGGCTTGCTCCTAGGTGCATTTCGGAATTTCCTCTCAGCCTTCTTGACAAACTAATTAGTGCTAATTTAACAGATAAGAGAGACAGGACTGGGTATTCACTCCTCCCCATGCAAATCTGCTAACCAAGAGTACTAAAATGATGTTGCTGGCTTTCTTTTCTTAAAATAGGAAAACAAACAAACAAAAAATCCAAAACAAAAATACCCCAACGAACCACAAAACAAAAACTCCCACATAACTAACAAATCATTCCATTTTGATGGCAGTCATTCACGTTCTTAAAGAGACCTACATAATTTAATTAACTCTCATTTTTAAAGAGACCTATATAACTTAATGCCCACGGGTTGAATACAAGGTGTAGTATTATACATCCAGAGCAAACTAAACACTATTTGGCCTTGCCTGCACATTCCTGTGTTGCCTTTCTGCCATCTCCACCATTCACCTAACTCCCTAGGAAACTCAAGCTAGCAATAAAACTAAAACTAAGGAAATCTAACCAAATTTTCAAGCTGTGTTTTTCAATTTGGCCTGTTTCCCAGAGGGTAACAATCAGTATAAAAGATAGAGTGGACAAAGGGGTACAACACACAGCTGGCAGGACAAGGCAGGACTACCCTCAGCAGAGATGGCAAACGGCGAGCCCAGGCTAATCTGGTTACAGAAGAACAGCCTTCAGGCACATGCCTTCCCAGGCACTTGTAGCTAATATCAGTGTAGGCTGTCCTTGAAGCACATTGTCACCCTACTGCACACTTACCCTGGAGCCATATATCCCTCTTGCTCCTTTTTCCTCACAGAGACATCGGTGCTTCTACTACCCCACATCAATGTAACATCTTATGCAATCTGGCTGGAAAGGCTAAGCCAAGGGGATGGGGAGTCAAACCACTCACAGGCACCATGTTGGCATCAGCTGTGCAGGTTTTCAAATACTTGTGTTGCAATGCATTCTTCCAAGCTTCATTGCCATAAAAATAGCAATCCCTGGTGGGACTCAAACCACCAGTGCCCTAACTGATGTGTGTGCTTAATCATGACACCACAGGGCTGAGGGACACCACTAGGTGAACACCCAGATCCAAAATTTACAGATCCCACACAAGTATCAATCAACTCAAGACTTAACAGCAAAGGCCTCCTGTACAGTTACAGAGAGATGAGGTTTGGTTGCCCAGATGAATCCCACAGCCATATGAAACTCATGCTGACAAGCTGACTGACAATAGAAGAGTCAAAAAACATCTTCGTTCTTGTTGAATTCATACCTATTGGCAGTTCTGCCAGATTTACAAATCCAGGAAATAATCCATTATTAGTTGGTAGAAAAGAAGAAAGGTCAGTTTTAATCCCAAGATTTTTTAAAGGAAAACCTAACTATGATGATAGTAAGGAATATTTAGAAGTACAGTTTTGTCCACCTGAACTGAAACCTCTGTCTAAAGACTACTTGACAAGTCATGTGAAATTTTTTTTAAGGAAGCATCAGCTTTAACAAATAAAAGAAACGGATTTGTTCTTAATTCTTACT
Organism: Hylia prasina; assembly: GCA_013397195.1. Taxonomy (NCBI): domain Eukaryota; kingdom Metazoa; phylum Chordata; class Aves; order Passeriformes; family Sylviidae; genus Hylia; species Hylia prasina. Next base: position 99,786 of record VYXD01002320.1, read on the forward strand.
GTAAATATTCATATAGACGAACATAATGCATTTCACACTACTTTTTGATAAAAACCCCAAAACATTCATAGTCACACTTGACAGCCATAGCTGTATTTTGGTTTGGAAGGGATCTTAAAGGTCAACTAGTCCAAACCCCTGCAATGCGTGGGGATGTCTCTCACAAGACCAGGTTGCTCAAAGCCGCATCCAACTGGGCCTTGATCACTTCCAAGGACAGGGCATCCAGAGCTTCTCTGTGTGTATCATTTAAGGTACTACCATTATGATAAATTTCCTGTCATCATATCTATTCAACAACCATTTGGGAGCAAGAACAAGACACAAAATATTCCTCTAAGAATGAAATAAGATCATAATGAAATCATGCACACTGTATTTAAGAAATCCATTCTCATATTCAGGATCTACACCCAACATGCAGTGACATCTACGTGCCCTTTCCACCAGGGCTCAGCAACTCTTCATTAGCTAGGTAACCACTGTGAACTGTTAATTCTATGTTTACTGTCTTCAAATTCACTTGGTTATGATCTTTGCCTTTACATACAAACATTTCTAGACTTAATACACTACTCACTCCATAAAAGTTGTCTATATCTATTCTTTTAAAGACAGTAATACCCCCAAGAACAAAATAAATAAAATTATCGTCCTTTTTTCCAAGTTAAAAACAGTATTTCCCCCCTCTCTTTCCTGATATTCAGTAGAGGCACATCAATGAGAAAACCTTCCAATTTTCTTCCTTTATGTCAACATGCAGCAGGTGTCCTCGGAAAGCTGATAAACAGTACAAAATGGGTGCAGTGTTTACTCTTGGAGGGCGGATGTTAGGAAGTCAGGCTCAAGCAACTGAGACTGACTTACCTTGAACATTCATCAGTGAACAAAGTGAGATAACTGTATGTCTTGGAAGTGCTCCGTTCCCAGCCTGTGAAAACCAGGCTCCCATTTCAAACAGTGATCTTTTTCATAGCAATATCCCATCGTCAGCTTAACTGTCCACCTATTTTACCAAAACAACTACTGTGAAAGTAGCATCATCTTATCCTGCACAGCCCATCCACCAGACATGTGCTTAAAACTTCTGTAAAATGCACTCAAATTACGTGAGCAAGTCATACGCTCCTCAGGGAAAGGCAAGTCTTCTGGGCCACCTGGAATTTTTCTTTTGTAAGAGAATTAGTAATGCACACTATCAACCTTATTAATGTAGGAAAAAAAGGTGCAGGTGTAGCACATGTCTACTGAAGTTGCTGCCTGTTTCACATACCCTGTCAGGCCCTAACTAGCTACAGAATGTGCCACTCCACTGACCCCAAGAGACTGATAACCTTTCAACAGAGATTCACAAGAACTGGATTTAATTCCAGTACTGACATGAACTTCTGAATTATCTCAAATGTTTTGATCTTGTTGCCCCCCTTCATCCACTGCAAAGTAAGAGAAGACTGATTTTTGTGATTAATGAATGCTGAAACCAACTCAGTACATTAGAAGTTCACACTGAACATTTTGTAGCTTTTGCAATGTTAAAGGGCAAAGTATTTAGGAAAGTTACATTTGCCTGAGGTACAAGAGCTCCTAAACGAAACCTCATTTAGTAGACAAAAGCAGAACAAGTGAATGTCATGGAGAAATCAATGTTCACTGCAGGAAAAAATGATAGCACAACATACATCCAATAGTTTGGCAGTACACACCTCTCTGGACTTTGGGACAAAGGACTCAGCCAGATAAATGCAATATTTGACTTTTCTCAGCCTTTTCATTCTAATGGCTTTTAATCTCTTGCAAAACCAGTTTTTGAGAAAGCCACAACAGGGTAAAATTCTCATGAGCAAATACAAGAGTAATCAAAGGTTACAAACATTTCAGATAATCAGAAAAAGCATTTTCAGTTGAGATTGCCTTGTATTGGAAACCTGTGGCTCCCAGGTCAGTCACAACTCACTGGGTCAAGCCATAACAAGCTTATCTACCACATGACAACATTACATGACCCTCAGAAAATACAGGCAGAAAGGACTGATCGTAATATGGCCTTCACAGGTGCAGGTTTGCAGAATTCATTACAAGACCAAAGGCTCCAAGAAGGTAATATTTTTGGTTAATCCTGGTCTCCATCCCCTCCATAAATACATGGAAGTGATCATCACTGCAGTATTACCTGAACACAACAGAAGCCTACAATTTCTTTCTGACAGCACTGCCATTTGTGACTACAGCAGATCTATCACAAAAACACATGCTAAAAGAAAGATTGATTTCCACCTCATCACTTTACATCAACAGCGCTTAATAGCTCCTCAGAAATAGCTACTATGAGCAGACATGGCTGCAGAGAAAGAAATTCCATTTAAAACAGGTTTAAAGGACAGTCTAAGGATTTTGACATTGTTCCAAATGCCTTCCAACTCTGCTAATTTTACAGATTTCAGTGGGACAATAAGTTTGCACGGATTTGAACTGCACGGTTTCTGCTCACTGCAAAAGAGTATCTGCTGCTCCCCTGCAAAGTATGCAACTGTGCAGTATCTGATAGTGAAATCAGGCTTTCTGGGCCATGCAATGTTGTTAGCAACACAAGCTCCACTTACATAAACATTAAAGAGGAAAGGTCTTCATTTCCCATAGCAGACATGGATGAGATTTAAAAAAATACCACCTCTTGAAACAAAACTGCTCTTCAGTCCCCTTGGACATCAAACTGTGGCTGCTGTCAGATCATAAATCATAGAGGGTCCTGATTTGCTTGAAATTAGATTCCAATATGACATTACCAGCAGCTGCCTTTAAAAAGATGAAATTTAGAATTTACGTGAACATACAATGCAAAAATGCACTGATTAATTCCAATTTGCAGTAATCAACTAAGCTCTTCAAAGAGGCACATGTAAGTAATTCAATGTATCCATAGCTTTCATTCTTCTTCTCTAGGCTATAAAAGTTTCCACTGTATGAACATTTTCCTAACCTTTGGTTTCTATTAAAAAATGGAACAAGTCAACTCAGCATCAAACTTCATTGAAAACTAATGATGAGCAGTTTTTCTGTGTTTAGTTTGAAGCATGGAATTATTACATAGCAGAGCAGGGGGTGCACATATTTTTTCCTTTAACTGGGAAACTAGATGAGAGGTCATCCCTCCCCTCTAGTTGGCACTGGTAAGGCCACACCTGGGGTACTGTGTCCAGTTCTGGGTTCTCCAGTACAAGAAAAAGATGAACATACTGGAGAGAGGACAGTGACTGGCCACTAACACAAGGAAAGAAGACCAGGGCATTTCTCCTACAAGGAGATGCTGAGGGAGCTGTGACTGATAGATGGAGAAGGTTCATGGAGATCTCATCAATGGGTATAAATACCTGCAGGGAGGGAGGACAGAGCCAGGCTCTTTCAGTGGTTCTCAGTGACAGGACCAGAGTGATGGGCACAGACTGAAACATGAGCAGGTCCCTCTGAAATCCAGGAACATTTTTTTCCCCTCTGAGAATGATGAGGCACTGATTGAGGTTGCTCAGGGAGGTGATGGGAGTCTCCAGCCTCGGAGATATTCAGATGCTGTCACAACACAGACCTGTGCCAAGTGCTGTAGGATGGCCCTGCTTGAGCATGCATGTTGGACTTGATGACCTCCAGAAATGCCTTCCAATTTTAACCACACTGTGATCTACCAAAGAAGCAACCTTTCTACAGAGCTCAGTATTCTTCTCTGCTGTTCATACAGGTGCTCAGAATTAAGAACATGCCATAACCACAAAAACATGCAGCAAGTTATTGTCCGCCTCAGCATCTCATCTACCAACACACAACCAGCCTTGGTTATATCAGAGCTTTTAGTGCAGCAGTTTCAAAATTAGCTCATGTTCACTAAAGACTACATTCTCCTGACACCCAAGTCCCATCCACTTACTACTATTGCTTCCTTTGCCTCCTGCTGACAGCTGCCCAGTTGTCCAGGACAGACAATCTGAAAATTAACCTTAAAAACAGCTCTTGCATGCTTCCAGGACTCGATTCCAAGCGCCATTATATGGAAGGGGATAGAAGAGGGAATCCACAGCCATGGCAAAATTTGCTCTGCTGGGCAGCAGCATGGTCTAATGTCAAAACAAGCCAATAATGAAACTCTGCAAGAGCTTTTAAACCAAGCTCTTCCCACATTTCCTTCCTTCTTTCTAATACTCTACTACAGTGTTCGGAATTTCTGCTATAAATGCAAGCAAAACCAACAGGGCTACAACATACTAATCTATCAATATCATTACCAAAAAAATCCCCAAATATGCACACAAGAAAATATGACAGTTATAGAACTGCAGTCTCATTTGGGTTTTCAGCATCTAATGGACAACAAGGTTAGACAATCCTGTCCAGAGAAGCTGCAAGATAAGGCAAAGAATCAACTCCAGTATGGCCACTCACTGATTTAACTAAAGCAAATCTGCCAACATAATTGAATCTAAGAATTATCTCTGAGCTAATCTGTTTGTGCTATCAATAAGCCTCTTAGCTGGTCAACCATAAGCAGGATGACTATATGGCATGACTTTTTACACCATAATCAATAGGCTCCAATGAAAACATAGGTATTGATGATTCAAAGTTCAAATAGAGGACAGTTTCAGACAAAGAATAGTATCAGTGAACTCCTGAAATTTACTTAGGAAACATCATGCTATTCACTACAAAGTAAAGTAAAAGTGCTTGTAAACTCACAGCTATCTCAGTCAAACCACAGTGTAAGCAGGAAGACTTTGAATCATACACCAACTGGTATCTTGGAAAGCCTGTGTTAACAGGAAGTTCATTCTCAAGATTTTTATCTCTCCAAGTAGCACTGATCCCACAACTGAATACACAAAATTGAGCCCTCCATACAGGGAGGGCCACACGTTCCAAGGTGTCAGTGGCACTGCCTGTGGAGTTTTAATGATACATACATGACCAGGGAAACAGACCTTCACAGCACAAGCACTGCAGACCACACACCAGTTTTACAATGCCAGCCTTCCACAGCTTCATATAGTAACTGAGCTGCCTACAACTGACATGCCATTGCTGTCATTTAGTGACTAGAAAGTAGTTTTCTTACTTATTATCTTCTTACAATAACTCTGAAAGCCACTTGGTGTGCAGTGACTACCAGAATCTGTTCCCTTTCACAGCCTTTCTGAAGAACACAAGTGACAATCTCACCCCCAGCAGAATCAAGGAACCACATGAGCATCACAGGGGTGATGCCAGTACGCCTTTGGTCATTTTACATGCAATTTAAGCGTATTCATTCTTTAATGTTGGTCTTGGTGGCAACACTAAGCTTCTTACAGAGGCAGAAGTGCAAGGTACATCTGGAGAAAAGGAATACTTCAAAGAGGAAAACAGAACTAGTTGTTAAAGTCTACCTATCAACATTTTCTGACCAACAGGCAAAAGCACAGCTCCTATTTCCATATTGTGGTTGTCATGACTCCCAAGAGTACAGACCAGTTCTACCAGTCTGGCTGTTCTTGCATTAATATAGAAGTATTGGGAAATAAGTAGTGTGTGAAGTCAAATGACAGCTTTGTAAGAGTTAAAACAGGGTTATTCAAAGATACACAATTAAGTAACCAGCCTAATATTGGAGATTTAGTAGAGCATGCATTCATTTTTACTGAGGCAGAGGGAAAGCTATATGGTTCACAATTTTAAACAAAGAACACACAAATCTCTGCAAATTAACAAGAAACCAACAACCTTGACTTGAGTATCACTCACAGCATACAACATCCAGACCACCCAAAACAAATTATGTCCTACAAATGCTATTTCTGGTCCCGGCAGAAGGAGCAGTAAATCACCCTAACTCTGGAAATCAACAAAATTTTAAAGACTTAAGAAAGAAATGTATTTCAAATAACTGTAACTCATACACTGCCTTCTCACTTAATTATCTTTCCTCTCCCAAGGAAAATTTTAAATAACATAGGAAATTGTCATAAAGAAAAATGTGTACAGCTTTTAGAAAGTGTAAAAGGTTTGGTTTTAACCTCTTGCCTTTCAATATTGCAGATGCTGCCTCAACAGCACTCATTCTAAAATCATTTCTACAGAGCTATTTAAAAAAAAGTATCTTGCATTCAGTTTACAGTCTATCACAGCAGACAGTGGGAAGTTTTAGCATTTCTTTTTCAGTATTATAGCAACAACAGTAAGAAACAATAACACTGCTCAAGTACACATTTAAAACAGAAATATTTAACCTGCATTAATTTCTGCAATACTAATCTCATTATTCTATTCCAAAGCAGATTGGCTAGAGTATAAATAAAATCCTCAGAGCACACTGAAAGATTAGGATCGAATTACTTCTACAAAAGCAGCTGGTAATCTGCTACAGGAGAGAGAATGTGTGAAGCAGCAAGGAGCTCAGGCATGAGCTGCAGCAGAGAGGAACAACAAGAGCTCCCACCAATTCCAGGCAAATCCTTTCAATCTGACCTTGTTCTCCAGTACGTGCAAGTTTGCTTACTTCCACCAGTTCTCACCTGTGTTCCACAAACTGAGTGCCAAGTTAACAACCATTAATATCCATGGCAAAACTTGTGCATCACATCCTGGTCCTGCCTCATTAGTCACGACTCTGAATTAAACTAGTCAGATGCTCAGAGGCTGCTGCAGCAGCTGACATTTCTCTGGGATTTTAAGCACCCACATATCAAACATGGGGCACCAAATATAAAAATACATGTGCCTAATCACATTAATGCTTCCTTGGCATACTGTTGTGCTGCCCAGTGCTCTAGAACAGGCACCAAGTTCCAGTATGAATTTTTTGTTCATAACTGAACAAAAGATAAAACGGTTTATTTTTGTCTGGTATGGGATTTTTTTGCACTAGAGCCAGAGATCCTACTTCTTTCTACTACTGTCATCCATCATGCAGTTCAATCTGCTGGCAAGTGGGAGTTCATTCATGCAACCTACAGAAACTTCTGTTTTACTTCAACAGAAATTTAAATTTTACCCATTCTATCTGTTCAGACAGCCGTCTGGTCTTCACTCAGCAGTCCACATTAAAAGCTGAAAACTTGCCTTCCATTAGGATTTTTACCATCCTGGTTTTCCTCCCTTGAAATGATGCTCATTGAAAAATAGAGAAGTAAGCTTAATGGGTTCATATCGTTTTCTTGTTGTCATCACAGGTTGCTCCGACTCAGTTAAAACAGCTTACAGTGCCTCAGAGAAGGCACAGTTTTGTGAATACAGTCCCTGGGCTTGGAGACAACACTCCCTCCCCCAGCCTTCTTCTGGTAACTCCAAAAGAGCCTTACTAGGACAAACATGTTTAAACCCAGAGTAATTCCAGCACAGGCAGAGGCTAGGGCACTACAAACAGTACAGGCAACTGTGTATACACAGCAGTAAAACAGGCACATATGGCAAACTGGTCATCATAACTGTTGTTTGGTTTGGTTTTAACTTTTTTGTTGTTGTTTGCCTGGCTTTGTTTTTTCTTTTTTTTCTGTTGCTTTCCTGATTGCAAAAACCATTACACCCACGACTTAATCTCAGCGGACTGAAAGGTTCAAATAAGGTTACAGATTCCAAGGCAGAAAAAAGTGTCCACACGGCGACTTCTCCTGAAGTCGGAGAGAGGGAGAACTGGCTCCCACTTTTTAAAAGATTATCCATTTCTTTGGAAATTTCCTAACTCTTCCCTAATTTTAGCTGGAAAAAGCCTCACCTATAGATGAAGTTTCGAACTCTATGTCAGATGCAAACCAAAAGAAGTACCAAGATCTCAAACTTGCAAAAACCATAATGGAATATTTTAGTCATTTTAAACAGCAGAATGCTGCCAAAAGCTATCCATAATCCCCAACGCTGAAAAAAACCGAGTCAGTATTTGAAGGTCCCTCTGCGACGGCTAGAAAGCTACTTCTGCATGCAGGGGCCCTTGTATCTGAGCAGAGCAGCAGTTTAGCTGCGAATAACGCAGAGGCACAATTCTGCGAGCGATTCTTGACCTTCGCTACCCAATTCCACTCATGTGCTTCTTTCCTTTAAGAGGGCAAGAAGGGACAAAAGAGCAGAGGCAGCAGAGCCAGGCGCAGCGCCCGCCCCCGAGCCAGCCGGCTGTGAAGGTCGAGGGGCCCGAGGAGAAGGAAGAGCGGCTGCACCTTGCTCCCCCCCCGTTCCGCTGCCCGGCGAGCACTGCAGGCCTCGCCCGCGCCCCGCAGCCCCCGCAGGCGCCCGCCGCCGCTCGCTCACCTGGGGGCGA